>JANTEX010287471.1:0-23835 GCA_024741295.1 Macrocera vittata | reverse complement strand
AAATGTCTTAGAAACCTTTAAGGTACTAAATCGAACCCGGTGGTACTAAATATTACTAAATAGGTACTCAATGGGTGCAAAGTTTCAGAATAAATATTTGATTATTTGACGAGTTATACTTGTATGCACTTTTATCCAAATTACACTACAGCACATTTTAACATATTTGACCATATCTTAGGAACCTTTGAGATACTAAATCGAACAGGATGGTACTTAATATTACTGAATAGGTTCTTAGTTCCCAGCAAGTTTTGACTCAATCGGACAACTTTGTCCGGCTGGTCTGATACCAAATTTTAACTTTCGCTATAACATCTTAACCGTTGAGGTACTAGATCGTGCACTTTGGTACTAAATAGTGCTAGATAGTACTAAATGAGTACTAAACCTTCACTAAGTTTAAACTCGATCGGACAAATTTGTCCGGATGGTCTGATACACGCGAAATTGACTAGAAATGAACGAAAATTGAACGGATGTCACCGTCAGAGCCTAGAAATCAACGGAAAATCAATCGAAAGTGACTGAATGTCCGAAAGTCACCCAAAACTGATCGGATATGTACGAAAATTGTCTGGAATTTAGCGGAAATTGACCGGAAATTAACTAAAAGTGACCATCACATCCGGTTGATTTTCGACACGATTTTCGGTAACTTGTTGTTCACAGTTGGTGACTTCCGATTGTTTTTCACTGTCGATTACGATTCAATAACCGCAGCAAACAACTGGCCTTAAAAGTACCCGCGATGAAGTAACGACCAATCAGTTGTTGTTCCGTTTGCGACCGATAGTGTACATTCGGCGTCTTTAGAAGATTGATGCATAAATGAAGGAAATATCGGCGAATTTTAAATTGTATTCTGGTATTCACCGTTACAATGGTAGGACATTCTGGCAGTGCCGTCACGTGGCTTAATTAACTTAATTTATTAACTCCCTGACCGATTAAACCAGCGTCTGGAGCGAGACCGGTCTCTTTCGGAATCGTCAGATTTTTGTACTCCTTTTACCCTAAGGTAGATCCGCAACTGATTACAGGCTTTAAATAGAGCTGCGATATGTCTGTTAATTTTGATTGAATTTTTATAAAATCATGGTCCTTGAAAAGCCAAAGCATTGTAGTTTTTTACAAAAATATTAAAGCTTGCGGTCACATGGAGAATTTTCGATCTATCTAAACTGTCTAAAAACTGATTATTCCAATACAATGCGCATTTTACAAGGTTGAATTTTTATAAAATTATGGTGCCTGAAAAGCTAAAGCATTGTAGTTTTTTACAAAAATATAAAAGCTAAGAATTGTCGATCTATCTAAACTGTTGAACTGGCTTAAAACTGATTATTCCAATATAATGCGCACTTAACAAGATTACAGGCTTTGGCTAGAACTGGGATATGTCAGTTAGTTTTGATTGAATTTTTATAAAATTATGGTTCTTGAAAAGCTAAAGCAAAGTAGTTTTTTACAAAAATATGAAACCTATCAGTCACACGAAGAATTTTATATCTATCTAAATTGTTGAACTGGCAAAAAACTAATTATTCCAATACACCGCGCATTTTACCTGATTACAGGCTTTAACAATAACTGCGATATGTCTGTTAGTTTTGATTGAATTTCTATAAAGTTATGGTTTTTTATAAAGATATAATAGTTTTTTTTTTATAAAAACATAAAAGCTATGCCATCACCATGAGAGTTTTAGATCTATCGGACTTGTTGAACTGGTCCAAAATTGGTTATTCCAATTGAGCATTTTAACTTTTTACAAGATTTAGCTTGAGCTGCGATATCTCAGTTAATTTTCATTGAATTTTAATATATTTATGGTCTATGAAAAGCCAAGTTTCCGTGCTTTTTACAAATATATAAAAGCTTGCAGCCACATAGAGATTTTTTATCTATTTCAATTGTTGAACTGTGTAAAAATTGATTATTCCATTCTAATGCGCATTTTTCTTTCTACAGGCTTTAGCTTTAACTGCGATATCTCAGTTAGTTTTCACTGAATTTTTAAAAAAAAATATGGTCCTTGAATAGCCAAAGCATTGCTGTTTTATACAAAAATACAAAAGCTTGCAGTCACATGGAGAATTTTTGATCTATCTAAACTGTTGAACTGACCAAAAACTGATTATTCCAATACAGTGCGCATTTTACCTTATTACATGATTTAGCTTTAACTGCGATATCTCAGTAAGTTTTCATTTTTAGAGAGAGAGAGAGAGAGAGTACACCTTTAAAATTAAAAAACACACACTTTTGGGGGGTAGGGTAATTACCCTTTTTACCCTGAGGTAGATCCGCCACTGTCAATAATTAAGGTCTCGGAATATAACTAATAAGCGGTTTTCTGCCGATACTCGAAAGATTTTGCTGAATAGTTTATTGGATACACACCAGTCAGAAAAAGAAAATACCCATTTTACTTGTAAGAGACAACATAAAATACTGGCTGCTATCAATAAAGTAAACAATTTCTTTATTTATTTATATCCGACAACTTATAACATTTCTTCTGTCTTATATCAATCCAATATTCACATCATTTACTTTTTATAGTATAGTTTTGCAAAAGTGGCCTTATAGAACCAAACACATTTAGGCGACTATTACCACCATCACTAGGGAAATTTGTGCAAATCAAACTGTTAAAATCCACTTCGTTCATTTTCACACCAATCGTATCTCGCCAACTTAGCCGTGTTTCCACCAGATGTAAAGCTTCTTTTGTGTATTTCACATATTCATTGAAGTAATTTGAGTATTGCAGATATACACCTTCAAACTACGTTAAACAGCAATTTAATATTCAACAAAGACCCGTCAATAAATTGTCCAACTCTTACCATTTTCAGTTCCTGTTTCGACGACAAGTTTTCCATCAACTTGTAAATATTCCCGAATCCAACCACACTCCAGACTGCCTCAAAATTATCGTTTAAATAGTCTAGAAAATTTAATCGAAGGAAACGATTATCTGCGATCGCCTCAAAAAGATCGATCGCATATCGTTTGTGTTCAGGTTTCAAAATAAAACTAGTGTAAATCGTTATGAGGCTTAAATCCCTGGCACATCCCAATGCTCTGATCAAAACGCTATTGTAATTGAAATCAGTTGATGACAGGCTTGCTCGAACTGTATTCCATTCGTCAAGGCCTCCGTTTTTAATAACAGTACATAGCAATATTTTAAGATCTTCCGGTGCCTTTTGCGACACCACCAGCGTGCCGTTCGTTAACATATTTCGATAGTCTCGTTGTGCGTTTTTTACGCATACTGGCATGTCTAGTATTTCACAGGCCCATTTTGTCAGTAGCCGCTTTAACTTGGTCTCTTCTCTATTTATTGGCGATGTGACAATTTTCCCATAAGCCGAACCGATAACGTCCACGAGAAATGTCTGAAAACATCGAAAACTTTAATAAAAAAAAATCCTAAACGAAGCTAAAATTAAAATACTAAGATCATACGTAAAGAGCTTCAAAGTGTTCAATGCCAAATGAATTGTAAAAAATGTACTCCAAATTATCGAGCACTGCTTTCCACGGTAGATATTCATACTCATTGTATCGCCAACAATTGACAATGTTAAACGGTATCGAGTAGTCCAAGTGACCGTATCGGGCCAAGTTGAGAGCATCATCAGCCAGAATGGCTCTCGTATACACCGGAAATGACTGGTGATTGTCGTTGAGAGCATTTATGATTGTCAGCCAATATGATGTTTCGTAGTTTACTCGATAATAGCCTACAAAATTACAGCGATTGAATAAAATTTAAAAATGTCTATTCGTATATGGACGCACCAAATCCATTCGGATTGAGAATTATCAATGAATCGTTTTCGTACAATTGATCATTTTCAATTTCAGTGTATTCATTGGCACTCCAGATAATTTTATCTTCGGTGAAATTTGTTAAAAATATCTCCAACAGTGTTATCGGAATTGTCCATACACAATTTGCATTCGATGATGAATTTGCGGAATAACCAAAACAGTTCTGCATAAATGTGATGGAAAAATTTCGATGGAAGGGTATGGGATGATATGAAACAAAAAAAATCAGTTGTTAGACATGAATTTATTAATTTATTTCAGATTCAAAAGTTTTCCGACTTTGTGTATTGATCTCTCTCTAGCTTACAAATCTGGAAACGACAAAATTCTAGCAAAATCTATCTAAATTTGAACTATTTTATATTTATAGTTAAATGGTGAACGAATAATAGTACACATATTTTTATCAGTTGTGAATAAAGCCAAATGGGTTCAAGTTATCCTTGATCATTCTTAATTAATTAATGCAAAGCAGCCGGGTAAAGTCAAGCGATTAAATTAATTATCGAATTTGAGACATTTGTGTAGTTAATGAAGGTCATAAATATTTTCTTCGGCTCAACTTATTCAACAATGAGCGCTGATAATGATTCTTGTAATATTTCTTATGACTTAAATTCTTCGGGTATTAAATACCCAACGAAAAATAAACGTGGTAGATCAAACAATTAGTCTTTAATAAAGAAAAATTCGGAGACATGTCTATTAAGGATTGATAAGTGAATGCAGACTCAGCTTAAAGATATGGAGTCCAATCTTTCTACCAAAACGGAAACGCTTGAGCTTAGAACAATAGCTGAAACTATTGACTAATAGAAAAACTTCAATTACGGCAACCAATGGTCTTCAAATTAAAGTCAACAGTATCAAGTCCATGCAAGCTGAATCACGACTAGACCAACTACTTCTCTAATAAATATTTCATTTGTTCTGTCTTTTATTTGTGATGGAAAAGATAAATACCCACACGAGAATGGGAATTATCTGTACCTCTAGTTCAAGTTGTACCTATAGCCTATGTACCTATACCTTCAACTTCGAGAATATATGTATTCTGGATGTGGATCGTGTTAATAATTGTGCAATTCACCTGTCGTTCATAAGAACTTTATCGTATTTCATGTATCCGATTTTGACATACATTTTTAATTTCATGTTGAAATCTTCAACTTATACCAATGTTTGGAAACACGCTACTGTTATTCCCGTTCACAAAAAAAACACGACATTTCAATGTCGATGACTTTCGTCTTCCGATTAGTCGGGAGTTTTAAGTCGTTTGAAATAATTTTTAAAAGTTCAAAATTGTCGACACCTTGAAAGATTTAGATTTCTGTCGGCTTACCAATCTAGATTTAGGAAACAGCGCAGTACGATAACAACATTACAGATCGTCACTAATAATCTTCGTCGATCAATTGACGATCGTTTGGCATCTTTGCTAAGACCTATAGACTTTTCGAATGCTCGATACCGTCGATCATAATCTACTATGATCTAAATTTGGCTTGTCAGAATTGTTTGCTAACTTGATTAATATGTATCTGACCAATCATTCAGTGTATCTGACCAATTATTCAGTGTTACTATAGATGATTGCAAATCTGCATCGTATTTGTTAACTTCTGAGGTTCCTCGAGGCTCGGTTTTGGGTCCACTTCTTTTTTCTATGTTCATTAACGATTTCCAAAGGTTTCTCATTTTCGCCCTGCAGAACCACCAATTGTCCTGGTAGCAAATCATCGCTTGCACGTTGCCATTTATTTCGACCCTGAAGTTTCTGCAGATATTCTGCAGACTATCTTCTCTAGACCTCGTTTCTTAATTGTCTTACTTCCTCCCAATGCTGCTGAACACCAATTAATGGTGCCTGTTTGTCAGGTATCGCATTTAACGGAGCACCCGTTAAAAATGTTCGGATATTAGCGCCAACAAATCCTACGGATTAGAAAATCGATCTGAGCCAATTTTTTTCGGTGAAATACTTAAACCTGCACAGCACACGTACTTGAAGCCTGAAACCAATTTATCGCAGGTTCAATCTAATCCCGAGCTCAGAACTTATACCTGAATCTAAATATTTTTTATTGCGTTCAAATATATAATATACTCTAAATAGATTTTTAAGCTCATTAACATGTGTTTAAAATATTACTTTGTTTTATCTCTAATCGCTTTTCATCTAAGAAAATAGCCAAATTGAAATTAAATTCTTGAAGTGAACCTGTACCCGACGACCGTTTTATTTCTTGGTGAACTATAACCTGCAGCGGAATCTGTGAATCGCTCCTCACCGATTACTTTAATGAGCCGAAACTTGAACTAGGTCGGAAAAGATAATCGAACCCGAACCTGAAACTGAACCCGTTTCTCAAAACCGAACCCGTTTTTCAAAACCAATTAAACCAATCTACAGTCACATATGTCGTTGGGTTCAAATATCTAGTATGATTCAAATAGATTTTGAACGACTTAAACATGTATCTAAAATATTTATTTGTGTTACGCTTTCCATGAAAGAAAATAGCAAAACATCGAAATTACAGGTTCTTGAACCGAACCTGTGATTAGTCAAAAACCTAGACTACATATTCTGGAACCAAACATGTATCCATATGCACCGTCCTGACCCGATTTTTTAGGTAAAATACTTAAACCTGCACAGCACCCGTACTCGAAGCCCGAAACCAATTTATCGCAGGTTCAAAGACCTGACATAAACGCTAACGCTAGATGCAACGCATTGGTTTATTGGCCTAATTAAAAGATGCATTTTGATGCTCATCCGTTAAGAAAAAGTCCAAATGCACATATAGTTCTCGATTGTCGCTTTTTATGATGTGTATCAACTTAATCTTCATCAATCTCTGCGATAATCTAATTTTTCAATTTAATCAAATTATATATTCTTAACAATATATAATTAAAGGAAAAGCGCGCACAGACACTTGACAAAAGGCAATTACTTTTATTTTTATGTATATAAACTTATTATATAGTTATGACTTTTACGATGTATATAGCGTTTCATAATCTAACAATTTTTTATATTAAGAAATTAGAAAGATTACAATCTACCACCTACCTTTTGTTATATTGACGTGCTCTAGCACGTTAAATATGAATTTTTCATATGTATAGTTATTAGTCCTAATTGTGAGCAGAAAATTTATTTTCGTACATAACAGTAGGTAATCAAGTTAAAGAGTCAAGAATAATATCATTTACAGACATTAGTCACACTGAATACGTTTTTACGGTGCTGCACGTATTGCAAGGTGTTACGAAACAAAACGGGTCACATTTCGTAATTAATTTTTGAAGTTTTACATTTTAAACTTTCCGTTTTACGGTGATTACGACGAATTATTACTCGTATTTAAATACGATTTTGTTTTTTTTTTATGAAATTTCGAAATTTCAATTTTATTATATTATTTCAATATGGTTTCACTATATAATTTTATATACGTTTACTGAGATTTTTAGCTTTTAATTTTTAAAGTGATCAAAATTTTGATTTGGAAGTTTCAATGGAATTTCAAATTTTTAAATTCAATAATATTTCAGAATTTCATATGCAAATGTAATATAAGCTTTCAGTTTGAATGTTGAACTGAGACTTCAATTTTATCACCATAAGATTTTGGTTATCTATAAATTTCAACAAAATATCAAAGTTTAAATGAAATTTCAATATTTCAATGGAATTTTAACTGATTTTTTTTATTATTTTAATCCAATGATAATTTCAATTTCGCTTCAGAATTCAAGGTTCTGATTTCTAGGAAACTTCAAAATTTTACCGAAATTTTAATATTTTTACGCAATTCTTAAAGTTTTTCATTCAGAATAAAATTTCAATTGTAGATATATATAGATACAGTATTTCTAAATTTGAATGAGAGTTTGAGGTTCAAATAGAGTTGAGTTATATTTTCTTTTTGAAATTCAACAAGTTCATTGTGAAATATGATGTTTATACCGTTACGAAATGATATTTTTAGAATTCTCTGTAAATTTAAGTTTTTAGTCATTTCATTATTATGAAATTTCGAATCAAAATGTTAAGAAATTCCTTCGATTCAATAATATTTCAATGATAACATTGAATAATACTTTGAGATTTCAAGATTCAGTTTTTCCAGCAATATGAATATTAATGAAATTTTACGATTTAAACATTTTAGTAGAGATTCCAAATTTCAATGAAATTTAGAGATTTTAATGCAATTGAAATAGTGTCTGAATTATTTATTTCAATAACATTTCAAAAACTCGAATAGTTACCAATTCTCGGAAAATTTTGTAAATTCTTGATTTGATTTAGTAACTATGAAATTTTAAATCGAAATTTAATGAAATTCGATTAGACTTTAAATTGACATTGTATTTTTTCAATATTATTTTATTAAAATTGAAATCATTTAAAGATATTTCATGACTTCAGGATCTAGTTTTTCCTGCTTAATTACAAGATTTCACAATTTTAAAATGATTTCAAGATTAGGTTGTCTGTAAGAATATATGATCTTGAGATTAAAATTCAATTTTGAATAACATTTCAATGAGATCAAATAAGATTTAAAAATTTCAATGAAATTATTCTGTATAACTCATTCAATCCAGAAAAAACACATGAAACTATTGATCTAAAACACCGATCCACTGCTTTTATATAAATAAATCTCGTTTTTTTTCTTTCGCAGGCGTTATATACCTTCGATCGCATTTAGGCAAATATCTGTCGGTCGATACGTTCGGCAACGTACTCTGTGAATCGGAAGAGCGTGACAGTGGCAGTCGATTTCAGATCAGCATCAGCGAAGACGGTGCCGGCAGTTGGGCACTGAAAAATGAATCGCGTGGCTATTTTTTGGGCGGTACACCCGACAAACTGGTCTGTACCGCTAAGGCACCGTCAAAGGGTGAATTCTGGACGGTTCATTTGGCTGCTCGACCACAGGTATACCGTCTGGATTGCTACAGTAATACCGTGCCAACACTTAAAAATGTATCTTCGACTATATAGGTAAATTTACGATCGGTTGGACGCAAACGTTTTGCTCATCTGTCTGAGTCACAAGATGAAATTCATGTGGACGCAAATATTCCATGGGGTGAAGACACACTGTTTACCCTTGAGTTCAGAGCCGACGAAGGTGGCCGATATGCATTGCACACATGCAATAATAAGTATGTCGATTGGAAACGCATCATTAGTTGAGTATTCAATGAATTCCCTTTTTTTCTTTTTTTTCTCATACAGATACCTTAATTCAAATGGAAAACTAGAAACGACATGCACGAATGATTGTCTGTTCAGTGCTGAGTATCATAGTGGACATCTTGCGCTAAGAGATCGGTAAGTGTTAACGGCATAACAGCGCGCTTAAGCATTTCGTGGTCTGATCACATATTTCACTTTTTCCCGATTCGCAAACAGACATGCATCATATTTGTCGCCGATCGGCTCAAAGGCCGTACTTAAATCGCGGTCGCAAACAGTTACCCGTGACGAACTATTTTCGCTGGAAGATTCGTTACCGCAGGCATCGTTCATTGCAGCGTTGAACTCGAAATATGTGTCCGTCAAACAGGGCGTTGACGTGACGGCCAATCAAGACGAAATCGGTGAAAACGAAACGTTCCAATTGGAATTCGATTGGTCGGCTCATCGATGGGCACTGCGAACGACTCAGGATCGTTATTGGTGTTTGTCGGCCGGCGGCGGTATACAGGCGGCGGCAAATCGACGCAGTGCCGACGCTCTGTTCGAGTTGGTGTGGCACGGTGATGGTTCCTTGTCGTTGCGAGCAAATAATGGAAAATTCTTGGCCACTAAGCGATCGGGCCATTTGTTTGCCACATCCGAAACCATTGAAGATGTGGCGAAGTTTTTCTTCTATTTGATCAATCGACCGATTTTGGTGTTGAAATGTGAACAGGGCTTTGTTGGTCTGCGCGGACAGGGCACAACGAAATTGGAGTGCAATAAGGCGATCTATGAGACGATTGTGGTGGAACGGGCCGAGAAGGGCATTGTTTATTTTAAAGGTGGGTATTGAGTGTTGGGCATGGTGGGCGAGCGCGGATGATTCGAAAAATAATTTTGTGCTTTTGTTGTGCACACATAGGTCAAAATGGAAAGTACTGGCGAATTGACGGTGATAGTGTGAGTGTGGACGGTGATAAACCCAAAGACGGATTTTACTTAGAACTTAGAGAACCAACGCGTATTAATATCAGGTAAGTTTTTAGCATGTACAATTTAGAATGATTGTGGCGGATTTCGTACTTTTGTACAGTGAAGATATTTGTGAAATTATAGAAATTGATAAAATTCAAACAGAACTTATCGTTTAACAAACTTGCTGCGTCGAAAGTCTTCAGATAATTTAGAGATAAAAACCGGATAAACCGACAGTTGATCTAGGGTATGCGATGACGCAATTTACGGAGCATTTGAAGACGTATGCGATAGCGCATTAAATAGCGCATTCGATCGCTCATGTGATCAATCAACGCATACGTTAACGTGCCTTAACGCGCCTTGTCGCTCCTTGTCTACACGCGCCTAAACGCTCCTTAACGTCTTATAATGCCTATTAACGCGCCTTAACGCTTCTAAACGCACCTTAACGCTTTTAAACGCACCTTAACGCTTCTAAACGCACTTTAACGCTTCTAAACGCACCTTAACGCTTCTAAACAGACCTTAACGCTTATAAACGCGCTTTATCGCTTTATACGCGCATTAACGTTTCTAAACGTGCATTTACGCTTATTAACGCGCCTAAAGATGCTAAAAAGCGGCCAAACGCACCTAAATGCGCCTTAACGCACCTAAACGCGCCTTAATGCACCTAAACGCACCTTAATGCACCTAAACGCGCCTTAACGCGCTCAGCCACGCCTTAGCTCGCATTAACGCACCTAAACGTGGCCTAACGAGCCTAAACGCGCCTTCGAAGATACATACGATGGCGCGTGCAAAAACGCATCCGATGGGCCATACGATAACGCATTGGCTGGTGCATGCTTTGTAGCAGAGCTAGCGATCGCGCTATTCATGCGATTGCGTCTAATGCCCATTTATATCGCGTAAGTTTTAGCTAAGCGCTTACGCATAAATAGTGCATGCGCTATTTGATGCTAAGACGTTGTTCACACTGCGCTCAGGTTTTCAATGAAATTTAAGAGTATATTTAGCTTGAAAGTATTTTAATTTATGCTTTAGATTCTTCCTGATGGCAAATTCGCTATTCAACGAGTATAATATTTGAAAATGACAACTGTTTCAAATAAAGACCGGCATTTTATTCATTATTTGTAAGTTGTTAACATACGTTCTGAACTGCGTAGGTTCGGCATATATTCGGATTACAATTTGTTAACATTTAGTTACGCCATTGCAATTGGAGCATAACATTCACCTTTAAATTTGACTTCATAAGCTGTTTAAAAGACGAGAATAATTACGAAATGTTCAATACGTATAAGAAAAAATTGATTGTATCTGTACTTACGGATTCCAGTCTTGATCAAATTCATGCAATTGAAACTATTAAATTGGCATACACTTGAGTGTTGGATTAGTTCACCACATCCATATGATGGACCACTACATACGGGCGCATATAAAGCCGGGCATATTCTTGAGCAATTATTTTTCGGTGGAATTAAATGAGGTGGTAAAATCGGGATTTTTGTTGATTTTGGCTCGGTTTTCGATGAGTCAGGAGGTGAGTCAGATTTCTGTACGTTAGATGGCATTGGTTTTAATCCTCCGGATAATTTTGTTGGCGGTATATTATCTGCTGCACTACATGCCACGATGGCCACTGTTAAGATTCATGATTAAAACATATATATTGTTATAATATGCATTCAAAGATAGACTTGTAATCTTTACTATTTGTCACTTACATGCAATAAAAAACAATACGATTTTCATGATTTAAGATTGAAATATTAAATCGATCTGTGTCTTGTCTAAACATTCAAATCCTAATCAAATATATTTGTAAATAGAACAGTCATGACACATTAAATGTTTGCACAGATGTTGTACGCTTTAGCTGCGTGTGTGAAAAAATCTGATTCTGAAATCGATAACTTAAAATCTAAATCAACAAGGTATGTGAGACGATTTAAAAAACCAGTGCAAATCATTTTTATATGGTTGAATTTGAAATGATGCTTATTAGGAAGATATTGGCCCGAAAAATATCAGGCGTCCGGTGGGAGTCGAACCCACGTCATTGCGATAAGTACTCGATTGCTCAACCAATAAGACAGCGAAAGGTTTGACAGAACAACTAACTGAATAATAAGCCCGCATCAATATAATACAAAAACTCGCTGAAATGCCGTCGAAATTAGGCAAAGCAAAAATGTTTTCAACGGTCGATGCTACAAAAAATTGAAATTGCTTTGCCACAGTTAACCACCTTTAAAACGCCACATATGATCGATACAGATGGTTGCGAATGTAATTTAGAATAAACAGTGCACCAAAATATTTTAAATGCGCATGCAGTCTGTGGTTCAGAGTTTGAAGGGTGTCAAAATAGCAGTCAATGACATTGTAATCTACGGTTCTGAATACAATGTGATCTTAAAGACGAAATTAATTGTTACTTCAATTTAAAATTCATGGTTTATGATGATCTTAATTACTATTATCAGCAAAGCAACGGTAAGTCTGAATAGGCGGTTGATATTGCAAAGCGTGTTAAAAAGCTTGATGACATCGATGGTTAAGCGGTATTTTCCTAAAATTCTCCAACTATATTGGGGAAATTAACCACCGTTAGAAATCGGCCATTCAGTAGTAGTACAGTCGAATCAAAGTCAAAACTCGATACGGACAGAACATCACAATTCAAACTAAGTTGTTCGCTCATTCGTCTATATTGTTAACGTAAATGGTGTGCTGTATTGTTGGGCTGCATGCAATTTAATACCGTATGTCCCCAATCGGGATATTCTCGTCGAAAATTATCACGAAATCACCGACAGATGCTGGTAGTTTTGAAGATTTCCAAGGAATTGCGCAGTCAATGGACTAATGAGATTTCTCTTCGGATTTCTCAGTCCAAGTTTTGGCAGGGTAGGATCGCGTCAATTTTTTTAAGTCAGTTTTCATTTTGGGTCAGAAATATTTCGTAGACACCATTTTCCTGGGTGTAATAAATTATGTAATTGGATGAATACAAAGCGATGAAAGCTTTCTGGCAGAAACTGCCGATTCAACGATGTCGTCGTCGGTTAAACCTGTGCTAATGGTTTATCATGCCAAGAAAACGTTGCAGCGATGTTGGTACGTAAAACTCAGATATGGATGTCACCCGATCAGCGGATGGTCGAATCGCTTGTCTACCAAATGAATCAGAAAATCAATTTCGTTGAAACCAAAGGTTCATTCCGATAGGCGACGAAAAACTTGACGCAATTAATTTTTCTGTTTTCCCGAGCGGGACTAGTGATGAGCAAGTCGTCTTTGTATATAAACACGAAATCGAGGTTTTTAAGTATTTCGTTCATAATCCTTCGACACTTTGTGTCTAGCTGAACTCAAACAATATTGTTTAGAAACATAACATTGCCGTCTTCACATATTGTTTTGGTCTGCGCCCAGACACGTGCTCTTCCCTTTGTGACTGGCTGAACACTATAACTTGTACAGTGTCTGAACACAGACTAGTCAATTAAAAAACCTATTTTGTCTTTTCCACTGTTTATAAACAATGGAAAAGACAAAATAGGTTTTTAAATTGATAATGGATTTCCACAAAGAAATAAACCAAACAAAAATTAACTATACAGACTAGTCACTTTGTGACTAGTGACTTTTTAAGAGAATAAATCAATTTTTCGTGTCCGAAAACGTGGACACCAGACACGAGTTGTTTGTCGGGCTGGTCCACTTTAGATTGAGGTGTGTGATCCTTAAACGATTCCAGTGAATTAGGTTTTCTATTAACTGAAAAAACGTCCTCCAATAATTCAAGGCTCACGAGGATTATTTATCGATATTTCGAACTGCCTTCTGATTTGTTGATGAGTTTAAAGTATGTAACCTAAGATGTGGTCCCAGTTGTCCGTATTCGGTTTGCTACCAATTCGATATTGTTTATGGCTACTGCTGTATGAGTTCAAGTTCAGAAGCTTGAATTCCATTTAAGTTTTTCCGGCTGCTAATACTGTTTACAATTCCTGATTTTGGCCAGTATTTAGATCACTTTTACTTTTGAGTGAAGTAAGATTGATTCGAAACTTCGTTTTTTAGAGCTTCCATTCTACATCACCCTTTTGAAATTGTGCTCAAAATTCTTCCAATTCTGATATTATTTTATGCAGTATCTCATAATTTATTCGGCAAAAATTTTCCTGCTCTGCAGTTGAGTATAGTTGTTGTCTACGCATGTCGTCTATAACGTTCAATTTCTGGATGAATTTCGGAAACGTTTTCTAGCCAGTCAGTTTGTGATCCACTTCTCTAGTCCCTTCCAATAGATTTTCGGTTCATTTTGTCTTTGAAGTCAATATTTTATCAACTTCTTCTCATTTTCGGATGATTTTCTGTCACTTCCAGTCGATTATCGAATACTTTCGATTGTATTCGGTCGGTCGGGTGACACTTCTGGTCAAGTTTCGGCTGATTTGCGGTTATGTCTTGTCGATTACCGGTCACTCTCGTTATTTTTTTTTTGTCATTTTAGTAAATATTTGGTCAACTTCAGCAAACTTCTGACCGATTTGCGGTCACTTCCGGTCAATTCCAGGAGACTTACGACTGATTCAAATCAGGAAAAGAAATAACATTTGCGTTTAATTTCCGACTACTTCCGTTAAATTTCTGACTTGTTTCGATCAGTTTCTGACTACTAAGTAACTGCCGATATTTTGGAAGTGATGTGGCGAGTAATTAGCGTACTATTCTTTGGGTATGTATTTATTTTGATGTAACGATTAAGTATATTAAAGTGATAAAAAATTTAATCATATCCCCTTGCGCGTGCACTGAACAAAATACTCCGACAAAGTCGGCATTGAAAATTGTGCCTGACGAGTCCAAGCTTTAGAACCAAAGGACGAAACAAAATAAAATGGTGCAAGAAGATTTTAACTGGTTAATGCGGACCTATCCATAGTCATCCCGATAGCTGCCATAAGCACAATTTTCAATGCCAACTTTAAAAATCGGCAATACCTAATTAATGGTACGGACCCATTTGGGAAATAAATAGTCCTCTGCAACCTGTACAATTTTTTGTCCACATCCATCGTGCCTACCAGTCTGTCCAAACTATTTTGAAAACTGCCCCTGGTATAATTAGAAGAGCAGAATCTAACGTTTTGACAACGGATGCATTTTCAAGGACTATAGGATATATATCCCGGCCACCGATGTTGAGACAATTGGGGTTTTTGAATTTTCAAAAGAGGAAGACATCGAAAAACGCCTGGCATTTGGAAAGGGTAAATTCCGTAAGCCACAGGCTGAATTTTTTAATATTCTTCGCATTTTTGTTCTATTGCAGTTGGACCTTCAAATGGATCAATTACTGTCTCACCACAGGTCAAGGACGTCCCTGAAGCTATGGACAAAGATGAGCCCGGTCCTAATAGTCCCGTTCCCTCTTCTATCGTGGCAAATAAAATATCGTTGCGTATCGAAAATGTAAAAGCAACCCTTTTAGTCCGTGTCCATTTTGTTGGTACGGTCTTGCCCGATTTTGTTGCAATCCACGGTCTTTTGATAAGAGTGGTCATGTCTAAGGGAGAACCAATGTTCTGCACTAGATGCCAAACATACAAACAAATTTTGTAAAAACGCTGCACACTGCACGAATTGCCGTCAAAAACATCCTTCCACGGATGGTCTTCTATCGGAAAAAATGTGCCTTATCTGTACCGAAACTGGTCACGAGTCAGGCAGTATAATATGCCCAGTTTACCAAAAGGTACACAAGCGGTCAATCACCGATAAACAAAAAGCAAGAAAGAATACATTCCGTGAAGTCGTGGGTGAGTGCCGAAATTGTATTTCCACGTAAGTCTGCCTCAAAGATGTTCGGAGTTGGTTCTGTGTTAGCACATGGGGAAGGGCTTGCTTCATCCAGTATGGGAACATTGCCGGGATTCACGGGGCTCACTCTAACTCAACTCAACAGATCACCATTTTTAAGTATTTACATGTGTATTTTGATTCTAAGTAAATGTGGAAGATTCATGTTGACCATACTGTTAAGAAGTGTTTGAGAGGATTTAACTTTATGAGATTGGTTGCCGGTACTTGGTGGGGTGCTAATCCAACTGACCTCTTAACCATTTACTAATCTGCAGTGCGATCCTTAAGTGAACACGGGGCAGTTGCATATCAACCGGTAGCTAAAACTCATTTTGTAAAGTTGGAACACTTACAATGGTATACGTATTGTGATGGGGCAAATGAGAACAACACACACATGATCGCTGGAGATCATTAGTAGGATACCACCCATACGGTTTCGTATATGTCCATATGTGTCGAAAATTTCTTAGTCAAAGCGTAATGATAGAGTTGACCAATTGGCAAGAGCTGAAGCTTCTTGTCCTCAAATCTGCCCCCAAATTCTAATAATTGGTCTCAATTAGCCTTTTTTCGCTTATATACTTTTCTTATGTACTACAAAATTGTGTATGTATTTTATTGTGCAGAAAAATTTCCCACTTTTGTGAGACTAATTGAGGATGACTTAGTACATTTGAGACTTGACACATTTTGGCAGCATTTGCAACCTCATTTAGGCCTAATGTATCCTGAAATTTCTTATCAGCAATTAGGACTAATCTATCCTCTTTTGTTCTCAAATATTCTCACATTTTATTATTGTACTCAAATATTCACAATTTGGTCTAATTTGTCCTCTTCTGTTTTCAAATGTCCTCACATCTTATCCGCAATTAGGTCACATCTTATCCTCAATTAGGTTACTTTTAATCCTTAATTAGGTCTAATCTATCTTCTTTAGTTTTCGAATGTCCTCAATTCTTATCTATCTTCTTTTGTTCTGAAACGTCTTCACTTTTATCTTCAATTGGGTCTAATCTATCCTCATTGTCCTCACTTCTTAACCTCAATTTGGTACAAACTATCCTCAAATGTCCTTACTTCTTATCGTCAATAAGGTCTAATCTATTCTCTTTTGTTTTTAATTTTCCTCACTTCTTGTTCTCAATTAGGTCTAATTTTTCTCTTTTTTTCTCAACTGTCCTTATCCTCAATTTGGTCTAAACTATCCTCTTTTGTTCTCAAATTTCCATGCAGGATGCTTTACCAACCTGTTTTTTTATATAAAGATCGTGAATCAAAATTATTAAAAATATTTAAATTACTGTATAAAAGAAGAATCATCTTTAATTAGCTATGTGAATCTAAATTTACATCAGTTCTTAAATAGACTTAATTTCGTCGGAACGTCTTACATTATGGTATCGCAATAGGTGCATAACACGGTCCATTGTATTTCACTTCAAAAGCTATTTCAAAAAGGAAAAATTCGATTAAAATAAACATTATTGGGAGTGTATTTTTGTACTTACGGACACCAGTTTTGATCAAATTAACGCAATTGAAATAGTTGAATTCGCACAAATTCGATTGCTGGACTAATGAGCCACAACCGTAAACAGGTCCACCGCACACGGGCGAATACATTTTATTGCACATTCGTGAGCAATTATTTGGCGGTGGCGGTAAATCGGGTGGCAAAATAGGTGGACGCGGTAAGATAAGTGGCCGAGGAGCCGATGACTTTGGTTCGGTGTCTGAGCCTGTGTCTGGTGCTGGGTCAGAGTCCGGTACTGGGTCAGAGTCCGGTGCTGGGTCAGAGTCCGGTGCTGGCGGTGGCACTGGAGCAGGTGTAGGTCCACCAGATTTTTTAGGGGGCGGTTTTACGGCATCATCAGCCGAACAGACCACCACTACAACTGCACGTTCATGTAGTTTAAACTCGATATTTTATTATTTGCAAAATGAGAATTATTTTTTGCCACTTACATGCAATGAAAAATGGTACGATTTTCATGGTTACGACTAAAGTTATCAGAACAATTTAGTCGCTTGACGATTTAGTTACAGTATATAGAAATTGATAATTCCTATATTTATAGCTGCACGTATTCATGTTTATGAGAATAAAAGTTTGCACAGATGTTGTATCTTGTACACAAATGTTCTTGAGTGATGTACAAGGTAGTTCGAAAATTGTTACAAACATGTTTATCAATTTTTTTTTTCATCAAATTCTAACCAAAACTCAATGGGTAACGATCAAAAATGATTAAATGTTTGATTTATGATCGAAAATACGAATAGTTTCGAAAACAATTGGTTGTGAAAAATAACTACAATTTATACCTATTTTTATATTCTGAACCAGTGGCGTAGCTAGTGGAAGGGGCGAGCAATTTTCCAAAGTACAGCTGTGATGGCTCTGCAAGAAGCTGGCGAAGCATATTTAGTTGGTTTAAAGACACTAATTGGTGTGCTATACATGCTAAGCGAGTTACGATCATGCCATAACACAATTAGTTGGGCCGTCGTATTTATGGTGAACGTGCTTAAATTAATAAAAATTTAATTTTCCAAAAATAAAACTGGTATCTGGTAAAGTTGGGTTGCATCAAAATTTTCTGCGTGAATTAGGAGTAACTCTATCGGTTTTATCACCAACTGTACTCTCTTCAACTTAATTCGAATCACGAATCACGATACTTTTCCTTTAAAATATCTTGAAATTTGGCTCCAGTATAGTGGCTCCAGTATACTCAATCATTTGATAATCCAAATATAGTCTCTATATATGAAGCAACGTACAACGCGCAGAAAAAATAAAGTTACTAGCAGGGCCGGATTTAGGTCATTGGAGGCCCCAGGCTGAATAAGATTTGGGACCCCTCGAAATTTTTCCTTCAGCTTGAGTTTTTTTAAGTGCACCACTTTAGTTGCCCATCTTACTTGAGAGCTCTCTGATTGAATTCATGACTTAAATGTCTTATTTAGCTTGTAGGCCACTTGAAATCTGCTTCAGATCTGATGACGCCGCAAGTTTCGAGTGGTTTTCTGTTCATCAGAACAGTATGCTTTTGTGTCCAAAAAGGGTTTTACTTTAGGAGCCTTGGTTCTTAAGCAGAACCTCGTTTCTAGCCGCGTAACGCTTGATATATACAATTGACTGGAGTCTGATCTCTATATCCGCTATTGGTGTCTAACTGAGCGCACACCTGTGATTCTCAGACTACTAAGGTAGAGATAGACAACGAATATTATCTTGACAAAGTAGAATAGTTGTCACATCCATAGCTGAACATCATGCTGTGCAACCACAAGTTAGGACTGGACTAATGATAGCAGTAAACATCTAATGAACAATATGCGGCCTGACTCCTAATATTTTTAAAAACTTCTTCTTGCATGTGAAGAGCTTTCTTTGTTCTCTCTTCAATGTTCCGCTGCCAGCTTACTTTGGATCAAGAATGACTCCAAGATATTTAGCCTTAGATGTGAGTGTGAGCTGGAAGCCGTTGACTCTGGATACGTCGAAGATCTCTAATTTCCTACGACTGGTGAACAGCATAAGTTCGTTCTTAGTCGCATTTACCGTCACACTGCAGTCTATTGCCCACTTGGAGCATCTCTTAATAGGGAATTTATTTGATATCAGGATTGCAACATAATCATCATATACGGTAACTTTAATCCTTTTTGAGGTGAGAGTTCTTAACAAACTGTCTAGAATCAGAATTCACAGCAGCGATGATGATATTTGTGGTGCAGCATTCGTCCAGAGTGAAAAAGGTAGTTCTAGCCTATACAGGGTTGGTTTTGAAAATCGATTTCCTTCTTTTATTAAATGGAACTATAGTTTGGTTATTAGGTTTCACATTTAGCTGCTCTTCTTCACATCAGTCGTGAATTATGTTTAGGGCACTTTGTATCAGTCCAGATATAACATCTTCGAATTTTCCCTTAATCGATATGACTATATCATCAGCGTATCCTCTAGCACAGCAGCCAGATCCATTGCGTCTTGTTAGAAGCTTGCCTTCTTCCAAAGACCATAACAGCGGTGAAAGGGCTTCGCCTTAGGAATAGCCTTTTATTGCAATAATGGTTTGAATGAAGTCATCTATTTCAGCCGTAATTATCCTGCTTTTTGCTATGTTGAATAGTCATCTGCTTCTGTTTCTCAGGCTATCCAGTTTTCCAGGCCACCAAGGAACGTCATCGTCCCTATTTCCAGTTTTTGGGGGGGCAGCTTCCATGATGACTTTCCTTAATCGATCCATTATCGTATTTAATCTGATCGGGTTGAAGAAAGGGAGATCTATAGGTTACCTTTACTTGAACACCAGTTTCCAGTCTTAATACTATTTGTCTGTGATCAGACATTGACACATGCCAATTCATGTTTTTGGACCCTAATCTGCCCATAGAAATTGTTAAGACTTCTTGCCTAATGATCGTGATAAAGGTAGGAGAGTTACCAGAGTTAAGAGCATCAATAGTATCCTTCACCAAAAACTCCAACAAAAACTCACCACTCTAATTCATATCGGTCCTACCCCATATTATGTGGTGAGCGTTAGCATCACAGCCCAGTTTGAGGTCAAGGTTTTTGCTTTTGCAATATTGAACCAATCCCTTGACTTCCAACGGGGGGACTACGGTGGGGTCACCAGGCATATCAGCAGTTGCTAAAACGACTTAGCGTTTTTCGTTTCCAATGTTTATTGTGACCCGAGTGGCCACTAAATCACGTTTACAATATTCTGTAAAAAGAAAGTGGTTAATGTCGTTTCTTATTATGAGCAAACATGCAAACTTAGAATTTTTTGTTAGTAATCCTTTGATTTTTTGTTGTTGTTTATCCAGGCTCCCTGTATAAAGGCCACGGTACAGAATGTTCGAGGCGGCCTTAGCTTTACCCATTGGATTTAGTATAATGCTCTGCACAACACTCTGCGAAATGCTCTGCGAATTACTCTGCGCAATGCTCTGATAAATGTTTTGCGTAATGCTCTGCGCAATGCTCTGCCAAATGCCCAATGCTCCGCGAAAGTATCTGCGCAATACTCCGCGAAATGCTCTGCGAAATGATCTGCGAAATGATCTGCGGAATGTTATACGGGATTAACGCCCGGGATCGATTGGTTAAACGGGTAACGGGACCAAATTTAGTCCCGAGACCAGGTTTCGCAAGAAGTGACCCTGCGGGTATTCCGCGGGAAATTGCGCTTTCGCAAATCCTTTTCTGAGCCGGCTTAAAATTCGAGCTAACGAAACTTGGTTTCACCGAGTCATCATCCTGGCAGTCGTCCGAGACTATATCCAAAAAATTGCCTCTTATACGGTCTTAACTTGATCCGTCGACCAGGTGCAATTTGGAAAGTTTTTTTGTCTCTTGTAACAACATCGGTTTTCGAAGACCCATATTATTTTGGCCTTTACGAGACGGATTCCGGGGTGTTCTCGCATGATTGGATTTTCCGAGTTGGCTTCTACGTTTAATTGGACTAACGACCAGTTTACGTGCCTCTTAGATATTGTGACCTTTTCCTAGTAGCCACTTGAGTCTTTTCTTAGCGGCGCCACTTAGAACGATACTTTTGCCAGCTGTTAGTGCTTTCATTTGTTCGTCAATTCTGTTCTTCGACGCATATGGATCGGTGGTTACTGGTTGTTCGATGATGTTATTTTGAACAATAGTTGACGTTGATCCGATTGATTTCCACTTAACATCACCGTCCCTGTTTGGCCTTTGCTCTTTACCAATGTGTGATCGAATACAGTTTCGGACGTAAATATGGCCGTTGTATCCGATGAGCAGTCGGACATTTGGTCAAACACATGCAACTAATTATACAATCGTATTGACAGCAATCTAAACAGCTCTAACCGTGACAGGGGTACTCTTAAGTGGGGCTATACAGTTTAGTCTTCAATGCCAATAGCAAACCATCCAAATCAATTGTCCGCATATTTACATGTTGGCATTTCAACCACTGTGCGTCAAGTCGAAACAAATTTGTTACATAATGATTTTTGCACGATTGTTTGACATCACATTCAAATTAGCTTATTACGTTATCCGACAACGTAACGTTAAACCCTTAATTCAATGTGGGTTTCTAATGTGTCTTTTAGTTGCATTATCAAATTTATCGATAATCGGTTTCAAGCAACACAAGAGATCGCTCGTTAACTGACGTCGATACGTCTATAATCTAGTCGTTTTTAAGTCGTAGACATATATCTATGGGTCTTGTGTAATCACGTTGAACTGCGTGATTTGACCGAAATTTACGTTCCAATCTTCAACATTTGTGTTATATTTCGATTGAGAAAAGCAACTTTAGTCAAATACGATATCGGCCGGTTGAATCTCGATTGTAAGTCGCCATGTATATCAGTATCGAGTATATCGATTCCTGAGTTAGCCAATTAAGTGCGAAAAGTTGGCCATAATTGCTCAGTTGGTTGACGATTTTTTCGGCAGCTGCCTAATTATGTAAGCAGTGACGCAAAACTGCTTATCTGATGCCGTTCTCGCAACTTTTTTCGCTGCTCACGAGCTTCAAACTTAGACTTTTCGGAGCGGTAGGTCTGAGTTCAAAACCTGGCAACAGCGGTTTTTTTTTAAACTATTAATTTGAATTGTGAATTAAATTATATTGAAAAAAATATCGATAATTATCGATATCGAAAATATGTCGATAAATGATAATTATCGATAATTTTAAGAAGCCGATAAATATCGATAATAATTTATCGATAATTGATAATTATCGATAAATATCGATAATCGATAATTTGCGATATTTATCAATAATTATTAATATTTATCGATATACATCGATTATCGATAATTATCGATATTTATTGATAACTATCGATTTCCTACCATAAATAGAGTTGTTGAGCAAAAAAAAAGAAGGTCAACCGTACATAATTATCTATTATCTAGCGTACACATAGAGTTGTTGGCCAAAAAAAGAAAAAGTCAACCGTGCATAATTATCGATAATATCGATAATTATCGAAAAATAACGATATATCGATAATTTAAAATATTCGATAAAATTATCAATATTAATCGATATATCGATAAAAAATCCAGCCCTATATAAGTAAGACAAATACAATTATTATACATATCAACAAGTAATATTAACTACAATGCATTTGTTACATTTATAGTGTCTGAACGCTTATATGTACATTGTTCTATATCAAATGCAAATCTAAATCCAGAATAACAATTATCATTTTTATTTTCAACCATTTCAGATCAACAAATGGACAATATCTGGGTGCCACGAAGAATGGCACGTTCCGCGTTTGTGATGGCGGCCAAGATTCGGCAACACAATGGGAATACTAAGCTATCACCTAATGTAACTAGTATTTCATAATAACAATAATTAAAAAAGAAAAACATTTCAATCCAAAAAAAAAATAATTAAAAATAAAAACATCGATTCATCGCTCTTAAAACTTGGTAAATTAAAAAAAAAGGCAAATCTGCACTTAGCACTTTTTATGCAAATCAAAATTATACATATTTGTAACCATTTTTTTTTGAGAAAATATTAATTAAAATAAAATTTAAATGCAAAACAAAAAAAAAGTTGTAGTTTGCTTCTTTTTTTCTATATTTAAGTCAATGTGTAAAACTGTAGCAATTTTCTACTATCTCATATAATATACACACGAAAATATTAACAAAAAAACTAAATTATTTATTAAAATTTAAAAATTGTAATAATAACTATTTATTACTGTGTAAAGAAACGGTTGACTTTGATTTTGTTTAGTAAAAAAAATAAAATAATTTGTGCTAAAAATATTTTATATAAAACAAATATTTAAACAGACATATTGTGTATTTTTTAAGATATTAAAATAATGAAAATTAATGAAAAAAAAATGAA
>JANTEX010287360.1:0-11317 GCA_024741295.1 Macrocera vittata | reverse complement strand
CTGATCCTCTTCTCAGGGCAGGCTATCTGAAGTGCCTCCTTCAGAGCATTCGTAAGTAAATCAACTGTCCGATCTATATTGCTTCAATGTCTTTTGCGACGTACAAAAACACAAATGAAGCAGTAACTAGTTTAGCAAGTGTAGGGCATACAATGTATTACAGTGCTTACACAACAGAAATCATAAGCGCAATAAATTAAAGAATTAAAGTGTAAACATTAAAATTACACAAAATAACGATTATCCTTTAAATTGAAAGGATCTGCTTAAGTACCTAAGTCCCCATATACATATCATATTTTAGGGACGAACATTAAATAGGAGGCTTTTGGTAGTCTCTTCCTTTTTAGTTCCGTCCTTTTTTTAATGGATGAATCCTTAGTAGTCCTTTGCATTGTTAAGAGGATAATGCACGAAGGGTAATTACTAAAGAAATGTGTCCTAAAGAATTTCTAAACGAAAAGAATTCATTGGAATTCCTTGGGTATTCCTCGGAATTTCTTGAGAGTTCCTTGCCAATTTTCTGGAAATTCTTCGTTGGTGTTCCAGGAATTCTTCAAGAAGTTACTCCCTTGATAGTACAGGTGTGTTAGAACTTTTAATGAAGTAGTTCAATAATAGGTCCATAAGAGTCATCATGGGAAGGGCATCTAGTATTAAGACTGGCACTGTTGTGCCCAAACCCCAAATAAAATAAAGGTTTATGTAATCCATTTTCTCTACTCCTCTAGCGCCACCGTCATACCTATGCAACCTTCGAATAAAATCTGCCTCTACAGTATTTTACTAAAAAAGTCAGAAAATGGTTTCTCGAGGTCACGTAAATCATCCACAGCTTGTAGCATATATCGATTTTCAGATAAATTAACTCGAAACACACTTACAATTAGATAACGATTTTCATCCTAATATGATTACTTCTCACACTCTTTAAGTATTTAAATTGAGCTTAAAGGATACAGAAGGCGGGATTGGTAATGATAATTTTTTTTAACTCGTCATTTTTAAAGATTTGAACTGAATTGAATCATAAATACATAGTTTTCTAACGAAAATCTGTTTTTCTTTCATATAGGTATATGGATGCCAACTCTCCCCTTTGTCCTGACTATTGGTCAAGAAAGAAATATAGCTGCGCTCCAATAATTGTTGACGTTTAAATTGTATTCACCCTAGTTGATTTTCTGTTTTGGAGCTAAGATCCATGAGGACTTGAATGTGAACAGTTTGCAAAACTGCGTTTATTAAAATATAAAGTTTTTGTATTGTTTGTTTTAAACGTTTAAAACAAAATGTGTGTAACACAAAATCAATGCGATAGTTATTATGAATGCGACCATAAGAGAACTAATCGACGATGGATCATGCGAAAAACTAAATACAAACCCAATGAACAAAATGATAGCGGAAGTTAATAAGACTTTAAATAATAAATTTAAGAACCTCATCGAACCTTCAGTATTCCGAAAACTTAAGATTAGTAATCCTCAAGTGCCAAAATTGCATGGCCTTCCTAAAATACACAAGACGGGCAATAAAATTAGACCAATCATAGCCAATGAGCATGGACCATCTAGATCCATCGCGGATTGGTTACCAGTAGAGCTGAATAAGTTAAATTAAATGCTGGGATACTCAGTCAAAAAGAACCTTGAATTTATAAAAAAAGCATCGGTTTATGTTTGAAGACGGTTTATGTTTTGTTGAATATTTGGTTGTTGCTGTTTTTATGTTTTTGTGGCGACAATATATGACTAGGTCATCTGCCACAGTGACGGCTGGACAAGAAGAACCTTGTGGTAGGCCGTTGTGTAGAATACGCCAGCTAGATTTTTTATTTCCCACCAGAACAGAGAATTGTAAGGGAAATGGGTCGGTAGCTAGTGGCATCGTTTGGATTTTTCTGGGCTTAGTTAGTGTCACTGGAGCTGGTCGTCACTCATGAGAAGATTTCATACAATTCTGTAATGCACAGTCCAGTTTGTTCATAGTAAATTCTATGTTATATGGTCGGAGAGACTACATTTTTTGAAGACGTTGGCCAATTGTTCAGCGACTACGTTAGTGTTTCCTGATTCTTTGATATGGCACATGTCTGCAAATAAACTTAGTTTTTCCTTGAGATTTAACGCTCCTTTATATCAGGTAAATAGTAAATAGAAGTGGTCCTAGAACGTTTCCCTGAGGTACGATTTTCATATTTCAGGTCACTTTTTCCCCTTCAATAAAGACAAATTGGCTTGTTTTACTAAAATATTTTTAACGGAAAACCTCTAACTCCTAGTTATTTGTTTTCTTACTTTGTTGGCAGAGTTAAAGTTCATCTCTAGCGCCTGATTTATATACTGGAACAACTAGAGCATTCTTAAGATTTTTTGGATATATTACAGTTTTAAACATTAGATTAACAATTATACAAAGAAAATGAGCAAATGGTTTAATAACATCTTTCAGAACTCTATTTTAAATTCCATCCGAGCCGCTTGTTTTTCTATTTGTTAATTAACAAATATTAATAGCCATTTCTTTGCCTTCGTCTATGGAAAAAGAAACAAACTTTCCTCTGGTACATTGCTTGTGTTCAAATTACCTTTAATTTGTAAACAGAGCTCGGTGCCAATACCAACAAAATAATCATTGAACTTTGTTGTTATTGTTTTATAGTCCGTAATATTAGATCTCTGAGAATCCTTTATTAGGTTTTTAAAATGTTATTAATATTTTGCCATGTGCTATAAGATTATGTGAAATTATCAAACAAATTTGCATAATAATTTAGTTTGGCTTTTCGTTTGACAAAAGTCATTTATTTGGATACAGTTTTAAGCTTGTACTTTAGAATTGCTGAGCGAACGTCATTATCTTTTTAACAAATTACATTTTTCAAGCATGCATTGATTTTAAGTTATCATCGACCAAATTTTTTTTTTGTTAGTTACTTTCTCAGTTGATTGACTTATTGCCGTCGAATTATAAAAATTATATAAGGTTTCGACACTCATACTACAAAATATATTATTTTCTAACGTTAGATTTAAAGAAAATCTCTCAGGTTTTTTTCAATTACATTTTCCCTATACACTGGCGGGAAATAAATGTGTTTTAACATTAGTATGAGAATAACACTGTGATCAGTAAAATCAACGTTAATTGTGTCACTACTAACAGAACAGTTATCTGAAAAGTTTGTGAAAACATGGTTTAATGGTTTTTCAATAAAATGGCGTGTTCGAATATTATTTGACAAAAGAAAATTGTACGAATTCATTGGATCAGTATACCTAGTTAAATTTAACATTATAATTATTACCTAACATACCTGATGTAATAAACTTTTCTAGATTATTACGAAGTTAATCGAATTCAACCCATTCAGGTCTTTAGCACTCAGCTATATTTGTATTTTTTTTTTAAAACTTATTTCAACCGTATTACGTTATACGATAAATCATAACACCACCACCAATAATTTATGATTTTAAATCTTCAGTTTCACACAACTTCTGAAATTTAGTAGTGTTTTTGTTCGTAATTTTTCGAATTTTTTAATGTTCTCAATTTGGAAATTGACGCCAATTTTTGAAACTAGTTCCATTACTGTTTTTTTTTGCATTCCATTTCAGTGTTGATTGGGATACCATTTATTAGGATGTTTGAATAAAGTTTTCGTTGCAGATTAGTATTTATTTCAAATTTTAAATGGTTTAATTCTTGTTGTAGTTCCAGAATTTCATCATGTTTTTTTTTCTAAATTTTTTAGTCTCTTGGTTTCATCAGTAAAGCAGTTTATTTTCTTTCAGTACGAGTAAGTAAGATCATATTTTTTTGCCAAAAAAGACATCGTCATATCGATGTGTGTACCACTTTAATATCCTCACGTATACATCTTTCAATTGGGGATTTGATATTTTATCGAACCTTTATCTATAAATTCGTAGCTAGAATCCGGATTTATAATTGGCCTTTTCTTTGTTTTTTTTTTTTTTTTTGAAATTTCGTTTTTTGTTTCTCTATTACAGTCAAATGGACGTTTTTTATTCTTTCTTGCATTTTCAGTTGTTTTATTTTCTCTATCAGTGTTGTAGTATCCGCCAACGGTACCATTTTGTGAAGAATAGTGACGCATTTAAATTTTCCGTTTTCCATTTACAAAGTTAATAGTTTTTTCGAAATTTTCTTTTCATAGGTGAAATATTTGATCACTGAAAGTCCGCCAAAGCCATTAATAAGAAGTAACAACAAAAAGAAATTGGACATTACTTATTTTCCTTTTTGTATTAATAATAAGATTTCAATATTTGAAAAGTAATATTTGAAAAAATTCTTGAAATAAATAAGGAACACTTACACGCTTGATTTGTAAATTGTTATATGTATACAACTTAACTGTATATAGTGAATGGTATAGAAGGTAGTCTACATATACATGAGCTTATTTTTTTATATATACTTTATATATCTAAAAGATATTAAGGGTTGATAAATTGAATTACAGACAAAATAAAATTCGTTATAGCTACTCTATAAAAATGAATGTTCAATATTAGTTCCAATTTGCTATTGCATTTATGGATTTATGACCGACAGCATTTTGTCGATTTGAATAAGATAAAAATATGTATTTTTACAGTTCCACTTTACTGCAATCTACATATGTCCTTAAATTGGAAAAAATAAACCTAATTTAATGTTTTTCTCTTTATTTATTTTTTTTATCTATAGATTGTGAAAAATCCTTAGAAAATGTACCTTCAAATGTATACGAGTCAGTGTGTGGATCAGAGATATCAGACTATTTAGGCATTCAAAGGCTGGCCCAAAATCAACAAGACTTTTCAACTGAAAAAAGCTTTTCGGTACCTAGTGGTGAGTACATTTTTTTGTTTAATGTTTCGATAATCTAGTTTACTCCATTAAAAATTTGTTCGCTTGAAACTTTCAAACGTATATAGGTATAAAATGAAAAAAAAAATCCAATTTAAAGCAAATAATGAAAACAATAAAATTCAAAAAAGAACTAAATCGACGTTACAAACACGGTTCGTTGTATAAATTTGTATAGCTTAGTATTCATAATATACGTTTGTATCATCAAAGTTTACGGTCGAGTTGATTTAAAACAAAAGAACTCTTAATAGGTATGTTTCACATACAATTTACATTACATACACATTACCGTACACTTCATCCATTGACATTTTGTAGCATAACAAAATAGTCTGTGTATTCGGTTCCATATTGAAATGTTTCTCGTGCCATTTGACCTTGGCACTTTGTTAAATTGTAAATGGATTAACTGTCTGGACATGGTCATTTTAAACAATATTTTAGTGGTGAGGTATAATATCGCAGAAATGAATATTTAAAAAGTGTGTGTTTTTTTTATTTCGTTTTAATTTATTCCAACCGAAGTGAATTGTTATAAATGTAGGCAAAAATGTACACATATAAGTATAACACATGTCTATAAATACGATTTCGAATAAATTAATTTAATATATCATTTTAAGTAATTTTTACATACTTAATACATATACCTACATACATGGGTACATATACAATAAAAATTCATGTCGGTTCTTTTTTTTTTCGGGTGTGTTCTTTGTGTTGCATTTTTATATTCTTTGTTCTCTTTTTATTAATTATAATGTGGTTACCGAAATGGACAATTGGACATTAATAATAGAGTAAACTTATATATTTGTAACCCTTTTCCAGGTTTATCTATAGGTATATTCTTTGATTCGTAAATTCTAGAAATTCTTAGTTTTAAACATATTTTGAAATTTCTCTTAAGATTCTTAAATACACGCTAATAATAAATTCCGTATCATTAATATTGATAATAAAAGTGATCATTAAAATTGTATTTTTATTTATCTATACACTAGGCTATATAATATTAAAATAATTTTTATTAACCTTTCTACAATTAATACGTTGTCATATATTTATTTAATTTCAAAATTATTTAATACATCGCGGCCGCATTTCTATTTCTTATGTTTCTCTTATATTAAAATTAAATAATAAACGTATATAATCCAAACATAATACACAACTGTGTATACAACTAGTTGACAGCTCCATATTATTTATCGCATTATTATATCCATTCTATAGGCAACAAAACTTGTCATTTAACCATAATTAAAATGAATAAATCCAATATTTATTGCTTAGAGACCATTAATAATAAAAAAAAATAAATGTTAAACAATCTAATATCGTACCAAAAGAACACACAGTGGTACATTAAATGTCATCATATAACTTCCATAATAGTGCGCCCATTTATTACAACACTTAAACTCAACGTAAAATTACAATTTTATCATATATATATATATATATATATATATATATATATATATATACATACATTTTTGAACCGTGCCAGTTTTGATGTGTGTGTACAACACCGGCATGCAGCTCATGGCTTCGCGTGGTATGATGACCAATGGAAAAGAAATAAATAAAATAAATTATATATGAAAAAGTTATGGATATTAAAACAAAAACTAATATTAATTAAATTGCTATAAATTCGTGTGTGTAAATTGGTTTTTTATACAATCCATTTAACCCACAACGGTCGAATGTGAGGTTTTTACACGAGACTGCGGATACGGACAATTTATGATTATTTTATATATTTTTGCATTCAAATTATCCAATTATATATTTTTTATATTTAAAATCAATAAAATTAATTTTGAGTTTAATATAAATTACACTAATTATGAGTATAGTATACAAAGTGAATTATCCTTTTTTTTTCTTAGCAATAACGGGTTAATCTCCATGCATTTTTATTTCATATTTCCATTGTCTATAAACAAATAAATACGCAGTATTAAAATTAAAACATTTATTATTCCATCTAGATATTTAAAATTTAACTAACTATAACTGGGCCATATATTTATATTGCATTTAATATGCGCATAAAATTTTCAACACACACATAATAATTTTTGATATCACTGTTTCTGAAAAAAAGAAGAAGAATAAAAGAAAATTTAAATTAAAAAAGGAAAAAAAACAAATAAATTTATTTCAATGTTACCGCATTGAATAAAAATGTCCGAATGGGGTCTTAAAGGTGGCTTTTTATATCTTTTGTCGATTATTGAACTGTTGAGCGATATATTGCAATAGGATATATTATATCGGTTATTGTATGATTATAATATAAAATTAGCTGTGTAATAATATAGTTGTTATATGAATATGCATTAATTTTGATACCGAATTTCAGAGGTTTATGGTACGATTTTTTTTATTTTGTGGTGCCAATGCATAAGTACATTAAAATGTAAATGCTTTCCATGTTATCGGTTCTAAAATAATTTATTAGGAGACGACGTTTTGTATTAATATGAGTACCTATGCAAAAAACAAATTTCTTTAATTACTATATTTGAAGTTTTAAAATAATCTAATTTTATATTACCACAAAAAAAAAGGAAAACGTTTTTCTTGTTACAGAGATCCCTTGCCACCCATTCTAAAATAAGCAAAAATTCATTGAATTCCTAAAGAAATCCTGAAATTATTAGAGCAATCTTAAATTATTACTATATTGATTTTATATTTTATAATGTGTTATGTAAATATATTATATAATAAATATTCTTTAGTAATTTTGGTCGGATGATGTTTTTTTTTGTGGCTATAATCTCAGTCCTTCTAACAATTCTGGTTTTGTGTACCATTCAATTCTTAGTCTTACTGAATCTGCATATTTTCAGTTGATTTCATAAAAATTAATAGAAGCATCATAATTTTCTGTAAATAAACGTCCCTGTTAAGTCAAGAATTATTTAAACTAATAAATATTAAAACAAAATCTCCAACTAGTATCGCTAATCAGTTTAAAAATGTTATCACAGCTAGCTTTGCGATGATCTACGACTAAAAAATTTTATCAAAAATTACAAAAATAATTCTACTAAGGTTACCATGATAAAAATCTTAAATTGCCCTTCAAACTCTTAAAAAATTGTATTCGTTAATTCCAAAAATAATAAAAAATAAATCAAAATTTATCGAGAGATCCCTGTTGTAAGATACTGACTAGGATGGCCCGTTTTGCTTTTTTTTTACGTGTACAACTACCTTTACTTCAATCTTTAAGTTTGTGTATACACTCTAAGCAAAATTCATGTAATTTCGCTACATTAAAAATAGGCAATTTTTCTACCTCGTTTGAAAGTCGAGAAATTACACCACAAAAGATTACACACTTATATAGTATATTTTGCACAATATAAAAAGTGTATTCCCACTGGTTTTGAAATGGTGTGACAATATGGTAAAATTTAAGATAATTTACACATCTGGTAGTACTTTTGTACATTTTTTGCGTAAAATTACTATAATTTATGAGTAATATTGCATTTTCAAATTATATTTTTTCACACATATAAATTAGTATTTCTACACAAAATTTCGTATTTTAACATTATTAATGTAATTTAGCGTTCATAATATTAAGTCGTTCTTACTATATAAATTGTGTACTAAACTAAATATTTGCCAACGATGAAATAAAATTCTATTCTCACAGAAAATGAGCGGAGTGAAATGACAGAGAGCGCGTAATGGTGTAAATTAATTAAATTCTATTTTATGCGTTGGTACTAAGATATAAAGTAAAATTACGATTTTAAATCCAACATACCAAAAAATATGTTGATCAACACGTTGTTGCGGTGATCATTTACTTTTTTAAATACTTTATTAAATATAGTGTTTTTACATACATTTTTTAGAGTGTTCTTATTGGGTAGACTTACTCAGAAATATGCAGTGTAAGACCGCTTTGCTAATTTTAAGCTTGGTTTAAATATTTCCTCTTTTAGAAACGAGGCTTTCAAATGGCGTTTCAAGATTCATAAAAAAATATAATTCACTCCCTTAAAGTTGAAAACTAAAATTTAAAAAATAAACTTTTTGTAACCCATACTTTTTGATAACTTAAAGAACTATTAAAATGGAGGCTACTCTTTAGGGATAATAATTACCTACAAAATAAAATAAAAATTATTAAAATTCGATGAGAAATTAAAATGTTATTCTACATTTTACGTGGTACGAGTATTTCCAAAAAAAAACGTCAATATTTTCGTAACATAAACCATACATGTATAATAGAGTGTCCCAAGATTCCAAAAAGTTTGAAAATTCGAAGCGCCCCCTCTATCTCGAATCAACCTTTAAAAAAATTATCTTCATGGTTTTTTTTTTTTGGGATCCGCTTGGAGCGGCGGGCGCTTGGCCACTAAAACTCGAAAAATTGAGTTTTTGACTTTTATCAAATATAGAATGTTTTTGGACAACCCTAATATACAATTTTTTTTAAAAAAAATTATGTCCCATCTAACTAACTTGCAAATAAAACTGAAAACAACAAAATCAGATAAAAATTAAAAATGTTATGCTATATTTGTTAAATCCTTGCAGGAGCTATTTTAACTTTTTTTTTTAATAAAAATACATTTTAAATTCGATTAAAACAAAAAATACGTATTAGATTTAGGTTTGCAAGGGTTCACAAAAATTAGTATAACTTTTTTAATTCTCATCCTATTTTGAAAGTTATTTATTTTGATTGACACATAATTATTTAATAAAAAATTAGACATTAGGGTTGCCTAAAAGAATTTTATACTTGATTAAATTGAAAATATGCATCATGATAATTTTTTTAAAGGTTGATTCGAAATAGAAAGGAGCACTTTGATTTTTCAAAACTTTTGGATTCTAAGGACACTCTAATATAAATATTTATAAACTTGAATATTAGTATATAAAATATATTGCATACGGATGTACAGGAGTTTGGCATAAGATTACCTTTGGTTTCAAAATAATTATAGATAAGCGTTGCTGCATACCAACGAATTATTTATCACAAACCAATTTGTAACACAATAGCATTGACCCATTTATGGGTTTTCAAAAAATTGCCAATCGCTGCATCGCGCTCAATGTAACTTGTGTGTAGATTGTGGTATTTTTCAAGAAGATTTGAATCTTCAAACTCTTTTGTTGGCCTCTTTTTTATAATAGTTGATTGGTGGTTGTTTTGCCTTGTCAGGACAGTAGAACACCGCTGAATTCCAGACCAAGTTCAAACGACGATTTGTCGGGGATGTTTCTAAATATATTTATTTCTTCTTCAGCCTGTACAATACATTATTGCGTTATTATAACATTGTTAATAATTAAACACATCTTACCGAAGTGATCTCACTACTTTAAATTTTGTTTTAAACTAAATCGTATGTATATATATGTATGTGGAATTTTTATAGAATAACTTTTTGACTTCACTGCGTTTCAAAATTTCCTGACTTTATTGGTTCACCATATATAGATCCAAATTGGATATGTATAATAGTAATTAAGCAAACAAAAATCTTTTAAAGATATTAAATATCTTGTGTTTAAAAAAAAATCATAATAGGTTGAAAAAGTCAGCAAAGATGTTCAGAAGATCATTGAAAATCAACTAACGGAACGAGGAGCAAACAGCGAGAACTTAATGCCATTTCGTCAGCAAGCCGCAACTGTTGCGCGTAATAAGGAAATGGCCGCGGAACAATTGGATCAGTCGACAAAAGAACTACGTGACGTTGAACATCAAATTCGTCAAAAACAAGAATTACTCCAAGAAACTGTTGGCGGTGTTATATTACGAGGCGAAGAGCTAAAGCAATACGTTAACATGCTACGGGCTAAAAGTTCCGTTTACAAACAACAGCGATCCGAATTGGCAGCTTTAAAGGCAAGATTTTTTGTTTATCAATAGTGAATTTGTTGATACGGGATCAATTTCAATTATTACAGGCAGAAGCCACAGACTTACAGCAGACTTTGGACAGTTTGAAGCAGCAAGATCAATCGCTAAATTTAACTTTTTCACGGGATGAGCAAACAGTATCTGCAGATAAATCGTTAGATAATGATTTGTTAACAATTGAATCGCATGGTATAACCGAATTGGCTCGGGTGGTGGATGGATTAACTAGGGCCGTTGTTGCGGTACGAGAAAGAGTAATGCCACTGTCACAGCAAATGAATCCGCTGCGCTTAAAAGTGTCTGAACTAAAAGAGCAATGTGACGAAAAGAAACAGGTACATTTTTTTTAAACCTTACAGGTGAACAGTGGCGTGCCGTGATTTTTTTCATTGGACAGCAGAGGTAGGTTTATTTAAAAATGACAGCGCCACAGGCACATTTTTTAAGGGGTTTTCTCACATCTTAAATTATATTGAATTTAGCAACGATGGGGTTTTGTTTAAATAT
>JANTEX010287249.1:0-11321 GCA_024741295.1 Macrocera vittata | reverse complement strand
AAAATCAAAATATTTTTATAATAAAATTTTATATTTTTTTTAGGTGCGCCAAAATGTGTGTTTTTTTTTATTAAACAGGTCTACATTTTTTATGGCAATTTACAGTGGCTCCTTTTTATTTTTGAAGTTTGTGCCAATAAAAGTCAATAATTGTTTGTCTGATCATGCCTTTTTTATATTGCTTAATAAGAAGCGAGCTCTGTAGATTTTCAGTGAATTTTTTTTTTTGGCTAGTAGGTGCAGAGCATACTATATAAAAGCACTGCCTTAGCATTACATAATAATTTTAAGTAGTTGGCAAAAAATCTTAAAAATTACTTTTTTGTATTTTTACTGAATGAGAGTACACTGACAAAATAATACGTTTGGTCTAATCGTATTGACGTGGCATTGCTGCAACTAAGAAAATTGTTTGTGTAATTTAAAATATGTCGTTTATAATAAACGATTTGTAATCTAAAAGTTTTACGTTTAAAATGAAAAAATCTCGTTTACATCAAAAGCTTCCGTTTGTAATAAAAGCGTGATTTTTTTTTTTACAATAACCGTGCTTACAGTACCAGGGATCGTTTCGATGTGAGAACTGTGATAAAAGGTGAGAGTTTAAAAAAAATGATGGAAGATGTAAGAAAACGAGTACAATTTTATTAAAGTGTGATTTTTTTTTGTCCATTCTGTAAGAAAAACACTTTAGGAGAAAACGTGTGGTGTTTTAAAAAAGGCAAGATATTTCTGGCTTCTTTTTCATATTAAACATTAGTGTGAAAAAAAAAGTTAAATTTTATACTTTGATTGTTGCCGAATAGTCAAAACAAAAATTTAAAACAACACATCGGGTATTGCATTTATTTATTTCATTTTTATCAGTTTTTTCCTTTTCAATTTTGAATTCTATTTCTGAGCGAAAAATAATGAACATTTCTATTTATATGTGAGAAACAATGAAAAAATTTCAGAATCGTATGTGAGTAATTGTTAGTTTTAAATGTGAGAAATAGTGAGTAAATTTCAGTTTAATATGTGAGAAACAATGAGAAAATTTGAGAAAATTTCATTTTTGTAACCCTGAGAAATTTTCAGTTTTGTAAGTGATCTCACATTTCTGATAAATCGATTAGACTTCGGGATCATCTATGATCGTGGTCCAGCTTCAGTAAAAACTAGAATTGAATCCCAAATTCAGGAAAACTGTGATAAATAGACATTTTTTTTTCAATATAGGTCTTCGGGGCTCCCTTCTCCACTGCCAGATTCTGCTCAAATTTTGTAGTGCCGTTTTTTTTGGCCTATAGCAAAACAAGTCGTTTTTAAATTTAGGTATTTGGGGCATCTTCTCTTTAGTTCGATCCTGATCAAATTTTGTGCTGCACAGTTTTTGGATTCTGTGTCCAACTTCAATGAAAAATAGAATTAAATGCGATATTTATTGGATTATATTCTAGGTCCCACAGAAATCGGGTAGGCCTGAAAAACTGGCTCCAAATTTTGAGACAAAAAGAAAGGTGGTTCTCGAACATCTGTATTGAAAAAAAACTTGTTCTACGAATTTTTCATTAAATATATGATTCAATTCTAGTTTCCACAGAAGTTCTATATAGGCTTACAAAATCTCTTCCCACTAAATTTGAGCAGGATCACATAAATCGAAAAGGGGCGTCGAACACCTATTTTGAAAAATTAACGACTATTGTAATTCGTTGTTTTTTTCCGAATTGTCGATTTAAATTCTAGTTTTCACAGAAGGTAGGCCAAAAAACTTGCACTTTGAAAGTTGAGCTGGATCGAAGAAAGAGGAACAATCACCTATATTAGATCAGTTTTTTCTTTCTACACTGCGACCAGTAGGGATCAATTGTGCTATGGATATGTTCAAAGTTACCTTTTGAGTTCCGTATTGTCAGAAAGTTTCAGGATGCTGTCGAAGAAAAAATAGGCGAGTGCACTGATGTGTATTTTATGTGAACCTTTTTGTCGTATTCTGCATTTGCAGAGGACATACTTTCGGAGGTGGCAGGTGGTCAGCCTACAGTGACCTGTAAATAGACCAAGTAACATTCTCAGTTTTTTTTTTTATTAACAGGGTATATACAGCTAGACGGTTTCACAAACCATCGCAAATGATTTTAGATAGTTGAATTTGAAATGATGCTCATTAGGAAGAATTTTGCCCTGAAAAGTATCAGGCTTCCGGTGGGAGATCAGATTATTTTGAGTTGTCTACTGAGTTGTGTTAATTCAGCTTTTTCGATGGAACTGGTATGGTTTGTTTTGTTATGTTTCCCTCCAGTACTTAAGTTTTTTGACTATTTCCTTCACCGCTGCTTTTGTTATTGTTGGTTTTGGTATGATTTGTTTTGTTATCTTTCCCTCCAGTATAGTTTTCTGACTATTTCCTTCAGGGTTATAGATTGCTTGTTCTAGTGATAGTAATTTTGATGATTACTGGTGCTAGCCATCCCAGTAGATCAAACAACTTTATTGTTTCGGAGAGTAGTTGCCATTTAGTTGGTATATCCCGAGTCGGTTTCACTTTTACTTTGAACCTGAAGCGATTTCTTGTGGGTTGCCAATACACACATTCCCCGACTATTTGGCAAAATAAATTGAATGGCTTGTTGCTTAGTGCTTGTCAACTTCCTAAAGCTTAGCCCACCAGCTTATTAGATTTGACATGTCGGTTTGAATTTTTGATGCGTCTTCGATGGTGTCCGCATCCGTCAACTAAAGAAATCCTTAAATAGTATTTCAGCTGCTATTTGGTATTTTTCCCTTTCGTCAACCGTCAGTTATTGGAGGGTTTTAACAGCCAAATGTAGGCGCAAGAATTGCCATAATAAACAGTTTCGAATCGATAGTCTTGTATTGTTTTAAACGGTGTTTTTCGCCAGACAATTCCCTGAAATTTAGCATTATTTGGCCCCATCACAATTTGACGATACATTTTTTCTATGTCTGCTGCTACGCAGCTATTCAGTGTGTTCGCCATAGAAGAAAAATACGGAATAATTTGTTCTGCAGTTTCAGCCCAACCTTCAAATTTTAATTTAGTGAAATGTCATTGCCCGTTTTCCGCTCCCCATAAAAAACCACTCGAAGTTTTGTTGAAGTAGAATCTTCTTTCATAAGGCACATTTTTTCAAAACTTTGAATCGTCTGAACTTTAACCCGTCTCTGACCCAAGTTTTCATACTCCTTCATAAACATAACCATCCCGTAGATTTAAATTTTGCACAAATTTTTTTCATATGTACGAGTAATAAAGTCGCCACAGTCAATATTCGTGACTCCATATTTATTTATGGCAGTTTCACTTTAAATTTTTTTTGCACAATCACTTTAATCAGAAATCAATCGTGGAATTATATTTTCCAGCTTGATGCGTTTTCCATTATGGTTGTAATGATTTTACCAATTGCCATGAATTTCTCAATTGTTGCTGTATATTCGACGTCAGCCTCGACGTGGTCAATGGAATCGAACATGTTGCTACATTGTTGTAGCTGAAGGTCAAACAACTTTTGTTTCTGTTTTAGATCTTCTATTGATTTGTTGTCATCAATATTGTTTTCGGTATTGATTATTATTAGATTGATTATGGTTGATTTTCTAAAAAAAATCCCTGTGTCGAACACGATGGACTCCGCACAAGTGTATGAACCGGATATGGATTTGGTGTTGCGCCAGTTAGTGTAAGCAAATCTGTCTTAAACATTCTGTTAACCTGATGAAAAATACTCATCGGCCATGCCCTTGTCCATAGCTGCGTGAGTTCTGATGGACGAATCATTTTTCGCATTTTTGATAGTACATTTCGCCATAAAAGTGGCTTTGCCGATTGTATAATTCCGACAAATTTCATTTCAGATTCTATATATTTATATCTGTAATTTTACTGTACAACACACAACTGGTTTTATTGTCGAATTTAAACCGTCATTTTTTTAAGGCTTCGAAGGATACGTGTTTTATTTTAACTATTCTCGGCGTAAATTTATTGCTAACGTGTTTGATACTGTCCTTGGCAATTCGTCAGCTTTTTCGTTACCGCTTATTTTGAAACTCCTCATGGCCAGGGATGCACAGGATAACTTCCGTTCTGGTTATGAAAAACAGTTATGACTTATGAGATTTGCAATTATTTTGCAGCGGGATGTACACCATCTCTAAGACCTTGTTGCAACTTGAACCCGTCTATGTACCAAATCGAGCTGAAGCCATCTAGCATGGAGGTTCCTTCCTTTAAGTCATCTCTTGGTAATAAAAATCAGAATCTTTTTGTTAAAAACGTATTCACAGATCATTTTAAGTCCATTAGTGAGATCGGCTTATCGCTTATTTGCTTTCTAATACTCATATGTCAAACTTGAGTGTAGTTCATCCGATCTAAACCACAGCACATCTAAAGAGGTCTTTGTGTTGGAGGTTAATTTCACGTCTAAAACAGAACCTAAAGAAAATGCACTTTATAAATTTTGAACTCAATCGGATAAAAGCCTTTCTTTTCTTTCAAAAAACTAAAGTTTTTTCGTGATTTATTTCGGTTTAGATGTTATTATACATATCAATCATTAGAACACTTTTTTCATCCCAATATTATACATATATGTTATTATACATATATTATCACCCTAACAGATAGTAACGTATAAATATTAAATATGTTATTTGAATTCTCATATGTGTATTTCGATGACGTGATGGTTTGAGTACACAATGATGTTTTCTGTTAAATACAATTTCATAGGTGGGAATACATACATTGTGTTTTATTTCCTATTCACTATTATATCCAAATCTTATGTTAACAAAGTGTCACTTATATTGATACCAAAATAAAAACTGTATACAGCTTAATTGGAAAATAAAATAGATAACATTATATATTATATCCCGGCAACGGTGACAGATAACTAAACAGACTATTGAAGATCTTGGGAACAGCTGATTTTTAAAAATTATTCCGTGATATACCGGTCGAATAATCTTATGGATGGCTTTATTTCAACAGTAAATACGCTTGAAACACATAATCACAAATATTTTAGCTCTTATCCAAGTGTATCCGAATATGTATCCCAGATGGCCCAGCTTAATACGAATGCGTATTTAGCAAAATTACATTATTTTAATTTTCTTTTTCTAATATCTTCAATCATAAAAGATCACATTAGCACTATTCATCCCACTTGGATAAAAAAAAAACTGTCCTAGCTGGATAACTTCAGATAAAATCTAGTCTCTGGATCCTCTGGGTTTTTTAGGGCTATTTTCCACTTTTGAAGCAATTTCAGTACAATCTATTTAGTAAAAATTGTTAATCTACTATTTGGGTAGTTTTTTTCCAGCTCATGAGCTAGCTGACGGTCCTCCTTTTGATTTATTACCGAAAAACTGCAGAAAATAATTTGGAATTTTTTGTTAATAGCCTGAAATGGGTAAACAGACTGTCAAAGTTTGAAATGTCCCCATCCAATCGATTATTCTCTAAAAACTAGCAAAAATCCAATAAATTTTATAAGCAGTTTATTAAGACATAAATTCGAGGAGGTAATAACTTGAAAAAATGTCTCCCAAAGAATTCCTCGACAAAGAGAATTCCTTGGAATTCCTCAAAGAATTCCTCGAAATACTCAAAGAATCCCTCGGAATTCCTCTATAAACTAAAAGAATTCCTCGGAATTCGTCAAAGAATTCCTCGCCGATGTCCCAAGAATTCCTTCAGTAATTACCCCTTGCATAAATCCATATTTGTTATCGGAAATACTTTTCAAATTTACTAGATGTCAACAATAAAGTCGAAATTTGTAAATGTCGCCAAAGATCGACTATCGACTTAACCTTTATTCTTCAAAATTACAGTAGGGGTCCCAACCAATCATTAGAACACTTTTTTCATCCCGAGGTATCGTCCATGTATAGATACTACCAAAAAGCCCGTCGCATAGTTAATAGCTTACTTTATATACTTTAGAATATTTTTTTAATTTTTACATATAATTTTTGGAATAGAAAAACGATTGTAAAATAGTTTTTGTTCTTCATTATTCTTTGGTTTGTAATTGAGATGTTCAAATATATTGGAGACACTGTGTATTTTAATGCGATGTTTATGTTTTTATTACTTATTATAAGAAATGCAAATATTGATTTACGGTGGATTTCCAAAGTGAAAAAGACGTCTGTCAATATATTTTTTATATATGATACCATTATAGATGTGATTATAAATAGTGTACATAATTTAAAAAAAGTTATATTGCAATTTTTTTTCAGAAAAATTAATTGTTTTCGCGGTTTCTTGGTATATAATTAACATAAATTGATGTGTATATTCATAAGTGTATGTAGGTACTTTGTTACAAAGCAAACCGGTCATAAATTTTGCAACTGTTTATTTTTATTTCCATATCCTACACTGAGGCAAAAATTTCAGATATTTATTGAAAATAACAAAAAAATAATTATTTTCAAATTCACTGTGAATTTTGATAAAAACATTGTATTGATTACAATAACAGTTGAAAGTAAAAACACTTTAAAACTGTACAGTTGTATTTGTCAACTAACTTAAAGTTCATTTTATTTGAAAAACTATATTTTTTTTTCGATGAAATTTGTTTAAATGAAATGAGCATTGAAAATTTAATTGGTTTAATTTTAGAACATATATTTGATTTATAGGGAATTGCCGTTTTAGGCATATTTAACATTTTCCAGATCAAGAATTTTTACGATTTCAAACTGAAGCCTTAGTCAGTCTAGGTTTTTGCCCTAAAGTAAAGTCCCACTCGTCGCCCATCCATCAAGAGATTTTTTATTTAAGATTTACTAAAATCTTTCATATTAAAATTAATTGCGCTTATTAAATAAATCGTTTAAATAATCAATAAATAAAACTATACGCTGTACTGGCGAAAAGATTATAGTTTCAATTTATGGTTTTGATCAATTTAATAAAAGAGATTCAATTTATACATAAATTTTATTGCAATATTTCCTGTAAAATCGTTTCAAATACTGTCGCTCTCTTTATTAACCCACAACTGTATGTGCGCGCGCACATTTTTAGTACACAAATTATGAAAATCTCGGATAACTCGCCAACATTCTATTGCGCACATAAACTCACTAGCTGTCAGAAAATTATCCAGCCAATCGGGCTGTCATTACGCACACCAATCAGAACGCGGCAGCCGGCGCTGCATTCGTGTGCGTGTATGTGTACGTTGAGGCCACGTCTTTTCTTATATTTTCCTCTTTTCTTTAAAAGTTTTGTCCTCATCGGTTCGGTACACATTTCATAGTGGTCCGTGTGATTTTAATGTAAAAAAAGAAATCATTTCAATAGTCGAAACTGTTTCACTCTGAACACAACCTTTCGTGCAATAATAAACCGAAATCAAAATGTTGCACAAAGAAATATTCGTGCTAGTTGCGATATTTGCGTGCATTTTTGCCGGCGAACAAGATGTTCTTGATCTTACGGACTCCGATTTCTCGACTCGAGTTGCCGAAACTGGAACAACGCTTGTCATGTTCTATGCACCATAGTAAAAAGCAATTTTATTATTTTCATCAAATCATTGCATGCATTAATTGAGTTTGGCATTTTATTGGCCTTTGTCTGAAATGATATCGATGCGGCTTTACCGCGCGTGATTCATTCGTCTTTCTCTCTTGTTTCGGTGTTTGCTTACGTGGAACTTGTGTGTGTTTTTTTTTCTTTTTCCGCATTCTAGGTGTGGACATTGCAAACGATTGAAACCAGAATATGCAAAGGCGGCCGAATTGTTACGTGACTCAGATCCACCAATTGCATTGGCCAAAGTTGATTGTACCGAGGGTGGAAAGGATGTATGTGGAAAGTATTCGATTAGCGGCTATCCAACATTGAAAATCTTTAAAGATGGCGAAGTGTCGCAGGACTATAGTGGACCACGAGAAGCCGGTAAGTGTCATTTAGATTTTGAACAGAGAATATCGTTGAAAATTATTGAGATATTGTGGGCAATATCTGTTTAGAAACATTTTTTTTTATTGTTTTAAGTATGTCCTAGGGGACTGGAAAAAGGAGTCAGTCCTTAGGCCATACTGTACATTCCTTATTTAAAAGTGGTGGGTTCAAGGCTCACCAATCCAACAGATCGTTAAATCGTAGGATTGTTTTCACAGAGAATCCTCAAATTTTAACCACTTCTGCTTTGTAAGTCTCAAGAACTTTCAGTCATTTGGTACAAAGGGCAGGGCATTCGGACAGTATGTGTTCTGCCAGGCTCATGTGACATTTCGTTCGAAATCCAATGGCATTTTCTACTCAGGCCCGAAGGATAGACCGATTGGCGATTTCCTCAACGATCAGAGTTATTTCTGATATTACCTCTATCGCTGCTGTAGGAGCCGTCTTCACTACGACTGTAATTGAGAGCCACGCTGTTCTTTGAACTTTGGCCATTCTATTTGGTACTGTAAAGCAAAATGTCTTCGCTGTAGAGCTCCTTCAATCCTGCTATCGGCCTGAAGGGCAGACTCAGTGCATGTTGATTCGGATGTGGCGTGTATTTAGGTCGAAGAGTCTTTCTTGTGTCTTAAGACGAAATGACGTGAGACAGCCGACTTGAAAGGAGAGAAGGATTTGATCTTGAACTTCTTTATAAGATGGAAAATGGGTTACCAGAAGCACATTAGCGGTTTCTTCAGTTCCGTCAGTGAAACTGATAACTTCCTTTTTTTTAAGGAAACTAATCGTCTCGATGAGTCTCTCTTGATTACTGATTCGGCCTAAATTGTTTACTTTTAAGTTTAGGAAGTGGCCCGGAATCAGTGTCTGCATGTCGTTCGGGTTCAAAGACAATGGTGTCAAGGCCTCGAGTTAAGAATTGCCTCTATTTGAACCAACACGGTCGTAATCTCTTTAAAAGTCAGAGATACGCATCGTGCCACTGGATGTCATCTTTAGAGCACATTTGTTTGATCGTATCTTGCATAGTTTCTGAATGAAATTTACTCATAAATTCTCTTGCATATCATTCTTTGCCCCGACTGCTTTGGTGACAAAGTAAATAAGAACCGAACATATGATTTCGTTGGTCGCTTTCCACGAATCTTGTAATGCGTGTAAATTGGGTCCATGACGTTCAAACGTTCGCCCGGTAAATCGCCCATCAGCTTCGGAAGTAGAGTCGAATACTTTGCATTAAATGGTATTGTCGACTTTTTTTAACGGCCTCCGACTTGCATGACTTGATCAAAGTCGAAGAATGGTGCAAGCGATGCAATATGACATTACTTTCAGCGTCTTCAAGTAAGAATTGCAATGGTTCATGTTGGAAATTTCGTCGCACTGCACTACATTCGTCATTGAAATTTTTACATCCTTTAGCTCTGGTACATCATTTAATTACACTCATCTGATAAAGCTCGTTCACATAAAAATTACGGACGAAAGTTTAGGACACTAGATCGGTCGGATTTGAATGGGTCTGCACTTTCACTTAATTCGTGAATATTGCTCACTGTTAGCTACGAAGGTCTTCCAGGTGTATGATGGTGATGCAAAGCAACGATAGAAGAATTGTCGAATCCATCCAATTTTGATTTGAGAGCCGAACACTTCGGTTAACCGACTAATTGAGTACATAGTTCAGCAGCGCGCAAAATTTCATGCGAGGCAGCGAAATGTTTTTTGTTGAAGCAAGCCACTCTTGACTTGGAACAGAGCAATGAAGCTTTGTTAGCGCTCGTATCATTAATTGATCGTAAATATGTGCAGCAACCATATGCTTTCTCCGATGCATCTGCAAAACCGTAAAGCTCAATTGACACAGGGTTCTCAATAAAGGCTTGACGGTCAAACTTTAACTCATTTAACAGAGATAATTGCATCTTGAATACCCAGGTTAGATTTAATTTCCAGAGTTGGTGAATCAAAATCTTTGGAATTTGGAAGATTTTCATGCTGTCCAACAAAATTGTACGCTTTGTAATTCGACCGTTCATAGATGGCTCAGTACTGAACAAGAATTTATCAAAATTGGGATCCCAAATTAGCCCAAACGTTTTTACGACGTCATTGTCTCTCATACGGGGTTCCAAATCCACCGCTGAAAGGCCTTTAAGCAAATTGGGATGATTTGCGCACCATTTTTACAAATCAAATCCTCCAGTTTTTAACAAACTTATCAATTGGGTTTGGATCAGAGCAGTTTCTCGAATATGTCGCTGCCTGCCATTATATTGTCACCGTAACAATTAGCATCGATTACTTGACTGGCATTTGAATGTGACTTATTGGCAATCGAATGACAATTGTTCAAACAAAAGCACTAAAATCGCTGGTGTTGTTTCGCCATACAATGCATTACAATTTTTGTCGACATCCGCCATAAGGATTTGGCGATACGTCTTGGCTATATCAGTGGTAAAGATATAGCGCCAGAGCCTCAAACGGGAAATAAATCAGCCTGAATTGTGAGAAAAATCATTAATACCCCTCATTTAGGGATTTTCCTGACGTATGTTGTCTTTGCTGAAGCGACAAATACGACCCTCAATTTAGTTGACGAACTGTCTGGCTTATAGACGCAGAGGTGTGATACAAAATAGTTCTGCGATGGTTCAGGAACTTCGGTCATGGGTCCGAATAGTCAATAACTCGGCTTTTAAATCGGCATCGTGATTCAATCTTCTCTCAATACCGTAAAATCTTCGAATGGCCATTGATTTGGATTCGCCTAATAAAAGGGTGGGCCTCGCGAAATGGCAGTGCAACGACGTAACGTCCTTCGGCGGCGCGGGCACAAGTTGTATCAAAGTGATGTTCACAATCAGTTTCCCCTTGGGATTTACCATTCGCTTTTGGGCAAAATTGTTGGACCTGCTTGTCCAGCGGGGTTATTGACTATGCCGATAAATTGCATTGGTATAAATCATGATAAGTGTCTACTAGCCTTTTACCCGACACTATGCCCCGAAGATGATAAAACCTGACCGACTGACAACAAATTGTAATATACATCTGCACCGATCCATACGTCTATTCTAGCCGGTGAGCGAAAGTTCGGATCGGCTTAATGTTCTTTGGTATTGTTCAATTTGAGATAACAATAAATCTGCTCGGTTGCATTCCAGTAATATTGGGCAAAATTCTTGCTTTAATTGGTATTTCGACGTTTATTGTCCTTGACAAAATTTTAAGTGTGGTTTCGTGCTTATAAGGTGTTTCAGTACGAGTGACGCCGGAAATAAATGCATCTGTTTTGATGCGGGGCAGGCCGAGCAAATTGGCCAATCTTTCGGTCACGAAATTTAATTGGGATCCCGAA
>JANTEX010287138.1:0-11322 GCA_024741295.1 Macrocera vittata | reverse complement strand
GCCGATGCGTCACAGAATGCAACCAGGTGACCAAAAAAGTCCCAAAGCTAATCGCCTATTTCGGTCCGGTAAACAGTTTGTCATTTAACGAAAAGCATTCAGGGGAGCTTTCACAACCCGCCATTTTGTCGTCGAACTGCACTCCTTCACTACACCGTGATGCGGTATAAAGTAATCGCCCGTAGATTTGCACTTTGAATCGATTGGTTTTATGTGACCAAGTGTTCGTAAGAGTTCATTAATTCTCGATACGCGACACAAAAATTTTCATTAAAGCTAAACTGTCTTTCGACCCGACGAAACTGCACTGAATCGAGAGCTTGACAAGTCTTTCACTAGGTTGTCATGTGATTTGATGGGAAAGCGTACAATATACCGACCGTCCAAATCACACTCATGCGTTGCACGAAAAAAGTTCTCACAAACGCGATCATCATCACTTAAGGGTCTGTTGAAATCAATTTCTTCAACCACCCAAAACCGACAAAGCTGTGGATCGATGGCCTGACAATCGGAACTGACATTAAGTGAGAACACGGACTGATCACGCTGTTGTCCACAAATTCCTCCGAATATAGTCCATCCGAGTGCTGTTTTCTGACCAGTTAGGGTACCTACTTGACCGGTGCGAATTACACTCTGAATAAGATCGTAATATATGTCCGTACCGAGAATAACGTCCATTTTCGATGGAATAAGGTAGTCTGGGTCATCCAGTTGTATACCGGTCAAATTGCTCCAGTTCAAGTGTGACAGAGTCGATTTCGGTTGCATATTGGTCAAAGTCAAGACCGATATATTTACCCCATGTTCTCGTTAGTCAAATACCTGTGCGGTTGCTCCAGTTATAAATGAGGCTTGCGAGCTCGGGTCGATTAGAGCTCGCAGTCGTTGTTTTGCACCATTTCCGCAGTGGACAAAGGCGTTAAAACGTTTTTGTTTCCGGTGAGCAAAAATTTGTACTGATTGCCAGCTGGGCGCGCGAAGTAGAAAGACGGGTCTTAAATGTGGACTGTATGGGTGCATTGGACTATTGTCGATCGGGCGTTGTACAGGGCAGTGACTGAAGGTGATGGTGTTGACGATTATTCACCCCATCCGATGAAGTGTTAGTCATGGTATCATAATTTTCATGAACAAGCGAGTGATGTAGCTGTCCACACTTAAGGCACGTATGTATAGACTGGCATTGGGATGTCATGTGATTTTGACTTAAACAATTGAGGCACAATCCGAATTCTTTGGTTAAATCTCGCCGCTATTGGATTGCTTTTTTATTGAAATCCACCAGGAGACAAAGTGTTTACCCCCGCAGCAAGGAAATTTGTTATTGCAGCGTGATGTGCCCTAACAGCCTCACTGTTTGATGACGTGTAGAATTGGAGGTTGTAAAGCCTCTAGCGTTCAAGTAAAATTAAAGAAGTGTTTAGAAAAATGAGTGATGCTCATACTAAGTTTAAATAATTAATTAAACAAACGTGCTTTTTTCAAAATTTGGTTGCTCGAAAGGTGCTACCATTTAGGAAAATGTTGACATCCGCTTAGTTGACCATAGGTTCGTGACGATATGTCAGAAAGTGTCAAGCTGAGTATATGATTCTCTAATAGGAATACCGAGATGCTCAATCAGGATCACTTACGGTGGTTTGCGAGACTAAATTATTTGCAATCTTAGAAATAGTATGTCCAAGCACAACGAGACCACGTCCGCAATAGCACCGAAAAATCGAAGTCACTTCATGTGTAAAATTAGCGAGATCAAATATGCTAAACATAACCTGCAATTTCGATTAGGATACAAAACTGGCATGTGTCAAATAAAGCATCGCTGTCTAATTACTGTTTCAACCCAAGTGTGCATGAACAGGAGCTAGGCTAGGTATTTAAATATAGGCTAGGTATATGTACTCAAAAAGTACTTAGTACCAAGAGTACTTAAGTACCAAAAGTACTCCAGTACATGTACTCATGAGTACTTTTTTTTAAATGCACTCGTACTCGTAAGTACTCAAAAAATAAATAAAAATTTACTCGTACACGTACTCTTACTCATATCCAAATTTACTAAAATGTACTAAGTACATTATTTTAGTACTTCAGTACATGCATAATATAGATAGACCAATAAATAAACAATTATTTTGATAGTTTAACCTAAAAACCACAACGATAATTCACGATTCGGGTTCTGCTAAATGTTATAGTCCAATTTCATCGGTATCTTACCGATTTTCCACTTTAATCGGCAATGGACAGGTTGATCACTAATGGTTCGTAAATCGTATCGGTGAACCCGATGGGTAACTATTTGACAAAAATCTGTTCCAAAGAATTCCTCGAGAAAGATAATTCCTCATATTCCTCGGAATTCCTCAAGAATTCCTCAGAATTCCTCGAGAATTCCTCAGAATTCCTCGGGAATTCCTAAGCATTTCTCGGAATTCCTTTTGGAATTCCTCAGCCATTAGAGTCATTCGAACCATTCAAACCAGCGTCTCCCGAGCGCTTTCTAAGAGGTGCGGAAATACTATGTGGATCACAATTGAATGTTTCTAGAGCTTCGCTTAAGATGGGTTTTATTTCAAGATCATGGCATATGGCTGGGTAGTTTTTTATCCAAATCGGGGCGCACCAGCCATACCAGTGCAAAGGGTTTCAGTCCAATAAGTTTGACATATTTCGTAGTGAAGACGATCAAGGGACTGATCGACCACTTCTCTCCTTGATAGCATGAGAGAAATAAAAATTTCTTAATCGCAGCATACGGCATCCATACAGACTTACAGAGTGGGTCATTCTACCAAGTCTGTCTTGAATTAGTTAGTAGGCAGATCTAAAAAGCCAAGGAAACAGTTATTGTCTCATTCATTTATATTGTCTTCAATGATCACGTCGAATGCAATGCGGCGAGCGCCCACTTAATGCTTGGCTTCACGAAGAGGATTAGTATCAAATTCATCGACCCGTATCCGTTGTCTGAAACCCAGGTTACGCAATTCATACAACTAAAATTGAATCTATTCAGAAGAAATTTCTATTGTATGGACTTTGGCATCTTGGATGGGATAGAAACACTTATGTTCTTCCTTCATACCAAGGCCGTTGCATGTTGATTAATCTAGAAACGTTGACAACAAGCAGACGTCATACAAAGGTATTTTTTGATTTTAAACTTCTCTCAATGCACCAAACATACTCTTACAAGACGGCTCTGCACGTTCTTTCGTACAGAATTTCAGTTCCAGGAAAAATTATGGAAACATATAGAAAATTGATTTGTGACTTCTGAGATAGTTTAATCAGAGTTCCAGGATATCTATCCCGTTTTTCTTTTAATTCGGCGCTATAGACTTTCGGAAATGGCAATTTACTGAATCACCGTTTGAAATTTTGTAGATGGTTTTTGATTGTGCTGAATGAGGTGGGAGTACGTATTACCACATCATCATCTTTTTTTTTGTGCCAGCAGGAGCGTCATTTTGAGAAGTGGGTAGGGGAGCCGCGAGCCTTGGTTATTACTGCTTTGACCGAAGTAGATTTTACTAGTTTGACAATTAGATATTTGATAACCTTTCAGTTGGGCGGTTAAGCCCGTTGGCAATACAACTAAAACATCGTATGTAGGCGAATCTGAACGAGAGCGGACAGCACAATAGAGCCTCCTACCCCTTTCGATCGATAGATATGACTCCCTTGAAAAACGTTGGTTTATCGAGTTTGGGAAAAAATGCCCCTCCACTACAGGGTGGGGCAAAGTTTGTATTCTGTCAAAATATTGTGCACGAACACAACAGGGATGGCAAGGCATGGACATTTGATAACAAAAGAATAGTTTATACCTAATTGAGAAAAAGAAGTGAGGACATTTGATAACAAAAGAGCATAGATTAGACCTAATTGGGCATAAGAAGTGAGGACATTTAAGAACACAAGAGAAAAGTTTAGACCTAATTGAGGATAAGTTGTGAGGACATTTTATAACAAAACAGCGTAGATTAGACCTAATTGAGGATACGAAATGAGGATATTTGATAACAAAGGATCATACACATAAAGGAACATTTCATAACGAAAGAGCATAGATTAGACCTAATTGAAGATAAGAAGTGAGGACCTTTGATAACAAAAGAGCATAGATCAGACCTAATTGGGCATAAGAAGTGAGAACATTTAAGAACACAAGATAAAAGTTTAGACCTAATTGAAGATAAGTTGTGAGGATATTTTTTAACAAAACAACATAGATTAGACCTAATTGAGGAGCAGAAATGAGGACATTTGATAACAAAGGAGCATATACATAAAGGAACAGTTTAGACCAAATTAATGAGGAAATGAGGACAATTGATAACAAAGGAGCATATATTAGACCTAATTAGGCATAAGAAGCAAGGACATTTGAAAACAAAAGAGAATAGTTTAGACCCAATTGAGGGTAAGTTGTCAGGACATTAATAACAAAAGAGCATAGACTAGACCTAATTGAAGATAAGAAATGAGCAAATTTGAGGACAAAAGAAAAAAGTTTAGACCAAATTGAGGCTAAGAAGTAAGAACATTTCCTAACGAAAGAGCATTGATTAGACTTAATAGAGGAATAGAAGTGAGGACATTTATTAACAAAAGATTAGACCTAATTAAGCATAAGAAGTGAGGACATATAAGAACACAAGAGAATCGTTTAGACCTAATTGAGGAGAAGTTGTGAGGACATTTCATAACAAAGGAGCATATATTAGACCTAATTGAAAATAAGAAGTGTGGACATTTAAGAACAAAAGAGAATAGTTTATACCAAATTGAGGCTAAGTAGTGACAACATTTTATAACGAAAGAGCATAGATTGGGCCTAATTGAGAATAAGAAGTGGACATTTGATAACAAAGGAGCAAAGATTAGACCTAATTGAGCATAAGAAGTGAGGACATTTGAAAACAAAAGAGAATAGATTAGACCTAATTAAGGATTAAATGTGAGGGCATTTGAGAATAGTTTAGACCTAACAGAGGATAATATTTGAGGACATTTAAAAACAGAGAGGACAAATTAGACCAAATTGCTTAAATAATGTGAGCATATTTGAGAACAAAAGAGGATATATTAGACCGAATTGCGGATAAGAAATATCGAAATATGTGTGATTCTATTGTTTTTTCCATTGTCTCTACCGTCAGAGATTTTCTGTGTAGTTGATAAATAAAGTTGTAGGCTTTCGGTCGGTTTTTTAATTGGCCCAGTCGGAATCGACGTATCCGATTAATTGTAAATTATAATTTGTTGATTGTTAGTATTTCAGGATTAGGTAATATATGTCAGATGAACGAAACGACAGAAATAGCCGACTGCGAAACTTAAGTCCAGCCGTTTATATGGCATCATATGCATTACAGATTCAAATACACAGGGAATCTCGGCGGGTTTTCAGTACCGCAGGTTACATTATGACCAAACGTTAACCGGAACCACAACCGTTAATAGGTAATCGTTACCAACGTAGCGGTTCCGATTATCGCTGTGACGGTAGCATTTTTACCGTTGTGATGGTAGTGAACACCGTTATGTCAGTAACGATTACCGTTTTGGATGTTTATTTATTTATTTATATATTCCTTACATATATCAAAGTCTAGTTCAATTTCAATTTGATATTGGTTTACAGTTTCACATGTTAAACTTCCTTGTTAAATTTACAATGTTACAGTCTTTTTGTTGATTTTTAAGATGTATTTACTAATATTGCGCTTGATACTCATGCCAAAAATGCAAATTTTAAAGTCCTTCACTTCAAAAGTTTTTGATAGTTCGTATTTTAATACATTTTTACTTTAGCTCCTTGCATATTATGAGTATGTCGTCCACGTATCTAATGGCATACAGGTTATTAATGATATATATTCAAGGATCGCTATGAGATCTTTGAAATTCTCTTTGTCTCTCAAACTTATTGGTCTTCTCATTGATCTTCTCATTCATTTCTCTTAAAGCTTGCCTCAGACTATAAATTGTTTTATTAAGTCTGCAGACTTTATTTCCATCCATTTGATTCATATAAATTATGTCTTTTAAATCACCGTTGAGAAACGCCGACTTACGAGTGTATGAAATATTTCTCCTTTAGTTGTAAAGTCCATTTACATTCGATGAGCCTGCTATCAGAAGGAAGATTCCCCATTGTCTATGATTTAAATTAAAGCGTATATTTCTTCCTGTTCAGCTTCGCTTAACTTGTTCTTTACGTCATCGATGTTCCTGGTTAAATCTCCATCAATTGTTGCGTTATTGAGTGCGAATGTAATATTTGCGAACATGTCGTAAAGTCCATGACATGCTAGAGGTCTTCTTACTCCCTTGTTTCCATTTAAGTGGATGTTTTCTTCTGATCCTTTGTTGCCAACTATATTAGAAATGTTTTAGTAATGATGATCAGCAAGTTTTAGATTGTATTTGATTGTTTCAGCTATTATATAAGTACTCGTGCCTTTTCCAATAACGTTTTGTTCATTCGTTTTGAACTTCCAGTTTGTGTAAGGCTATCGTGAATTTCGATATCTTTAAAATATTGCAATTTTCAAAACGAAATGAAAACTTAAAAATTAAAAATAATTTTTAACAAAGCAATTTAAAATATTTAGTATGACACGTAAAAGTCGGAACAATTTTTAATTTGTGCTGATTCCATGAATAACATGAATCCATTTAGGAATGATATTTAAAATCAGAGCAACAAAGCCATATAAGGCACCCTAATACGCATATGGAACCGAAAGAAATGACAACAAAAATATATAAATTGACCGTAGTAATAAAAAACGACACATCTGGCAACATGACTTCAACTCCTTAAGACACAGCGTTGCGTTTTCGCAACGTTCCTCTGGGGCTCATGGAGTCTCATTTTGTCCAAAAACACTTTCCCGTGCCCACGGGCTCGTAGCTAGAAGCACTGCATGAGCTTCATATTGCATAGAGGGCCTAGCCCTTATTTTGCTTGTGGCTCTATTTCCACTTACAATCGGTCGGCCTGCTCAGAAGGAAAATTCACCATTGCCTATGATTCTATTTATCCTATTTTTTATTTTATTAGGGGGACTCCGCGTAAGAAAAATATTAGACCTGGAACCTCAGAACGTGTCATATTTTGCTTCTAATTAATATTTTATATGTCCTATTTTCTTAGGTTTTTCCGATGGTTTATAATGTTGCATAAAAGTCCCTATTTCTATTAGCGGCCTTACGCGGACGCTCGATTTCACTTCCTATGCGCAATTTCAATAAGAGCTCAATTTTACTTGGCAACTTCAATTCACTTGGCGATCACTTTTAACTAGATGGTTCGACCTGAGGCTTAAGTCTTATCAGCTTCGGCGTCAATCCTGGCCTGCTGACAGGTTCCAGTTCAACGAGCGTTTTTTTTTCACGTCAAGTTTGCTTAAGAGGCGACATTTTTTAATATCAATCCTTATTTACATATTCATATTTAGAACCGTATATATAGAAGTGTTGCATCCGATTGACTGATTTTTTTTGTTTAAATCATTCATGTCGATTGTAATCTTTACAGATTTGTTAAAGGATCTCGTATAATAATGCAATATTTTCGGATACATTGAACACAGAGTAGAGGGAGATACTCCTAAACACTTATCCGGCAAAATAAATATATGTATATGTAGATAGGTACCAACATTTTGTAGACGATTTTTATATTTGTAACCGATCTTTACATCTGGGTACCCGGATGCGGACGATCTCGGGATTATTCTTTAAGACCGATATTTAGGCCCAGGTTTTCCGAACTGATATTTAGTTCCAGAGACCGGATTGAACTAAAATTCGGACCGGTTTCAAACATCAGGTACCCGGACCGGTCTTTTCAGACTAGGGAGGTGGATAATTTAAACCGTTAGCTTTAACCAGTATTTGGAACCGGTGTCCTAAATCAGTATTTAGGACCGAATTCCCGGATCGGTCTTTGGGACCACGATTTTTAACCGATCTTTAAGAGCGGGTAACCGAACTGTGCTTTAGAGTCGGGTATCCGAACCGGATTTCGAACCGGGTACTCGGACCAGTCTTTATATTTGGTGCTCGATCCAGATTAAGGGTACTCGGTCTGTCAAATTCCGCGTCCCTTTCTATTTTTTTAGTCTTTGACATCACTATGCGCATAACATAATATTGACTATACATACAAACATTTAAGTACGAAATATTTTCGATTAAAACGGCTAGCAAAAAATGGCTATATTTGAAAATTATGAAATTTGATATGTAATTCTACAACCAAAACTACGTAAAAATATTTTAATTATACTTTCATCGCATTTACAACATTGTTTTACTGAATGATATTATTAAATCTTTATTAATCATGTCTCGTGCCATATCGGCTTTAACCATAATTAAGAGAAAAACTTATATATCTGCACTCTAATTCAAATTACTTGAAATGCACATCGATGTAACGTATACCTACAAATATAACATGTACATATATTACAAATAATTATGCAGTTATGCTTCTGTGATTTTGACCGTTAAATGTTACTGAAGTGTAAGAAAAATGAAATACTTGTTTAACAATAATAATTAACCCGTGCTCGTGTGTATGTAGACTGTTTCTGAATGGACACAGAGAGGGTGATGTATACTTAACATAAAATGGCTATGTATATATGCATATATGTATATATATATGTACTTATATAATATATAATAATTACGTAGAAAAAGACATTTCATTTTTAACTACTATTCCTTTCAGCCGTCGCTCGTAGTATTTCAGCCATCAAGTAACTAGAGCAGTGACAATAAAACCACTCCTTAAGGTATACCTCTAATGACTTCTTTAAAAAAAAATGTTATATTAGATAAAAATCGGCCTGATAAATAACAGAACTGGAAATCTAAGTTAGTCCAGTTAGTAGATCTCTAAAAACATGTGGGGCGAACAGGTCGTTTTACAGTTTTATAGTTTCCCAGCGAACAATTGTTCCAAATTATAAATACATTTATCGAAATAGTACCGAAACGCTATTGTAATCAGTATTTATGTAGCTGCTTAATTTGGAAACGTTACGGATGACGTCTGACTCGCTGGAATCGGAAGCTTCTAGGCTTCACATTTGACGTAGTACACCGAAATCGCACTCAGAATGTGATATGAAATGCTGAAGTGTCCAAACTAAGCCTTCAACCATGAAATCGGTTCATTACAAAGACCTGGACTAATTTTCCCGGATTGACCACATCGTGACCGCATCGCCAATTGCAATCGGTTTCCAGACATGAAATATTTTCAAATGGTATAAGCCGGCGACTCGACACAAGGATCTGATGCATAGCAACTGTGGCTTCCGAATCCAAAGATCTAATCGTGCTAGTACGTGACCCTTCGTCTGCATCGCACTGTGGCGTATCGAAAACGCTCGAAAAGTTCCGTCGGCGTTGCGTCGTCTCTATTACTGGCTGAAGCTGGTAAAACAAGTTCACGACTATGTCCAGAGCCGGTGTTAGGAATTGTGGCGCTCGGGGCAAAGGTACATTATTTGCGCCAAACTCAGATCAGCCCGTTAACCCTTTTTTTTGGTCTCACGTTGGTTTTACTAGTCTATATCTTTCTACGACATTCCAATAAGTATCGATAATTCGATATAATTCAAATATATCGATAACTACCACTTATCGATACATTTCGTTATCGATAATTATTGATAACTTTTTTATATCGCCCAGCTCTAAGGTTCTCCATTTGGCGTTAGACAATGTGCCTTACCTGCCCACCCTCGCACCGGCTCTGACTATGTTGTTCGTTGCGACATCTCCAAACAGACGAAGTCACCGAATTTCGTTACTATGTTGTACGTTTTCTTGAGCAGCGTATATTTCACGTTTTCGTAGTCCCAATGGTTCACTCGAATGCCGATTTACAGTACAAATCGCTAGAATTCCAAAAGTAGACCAGCGTGGTAGCAAAGAAAATTTAAGTATCGTTTAAAGTGCACTTCGGGACACTGTACATTAGTCAACAAAATGCTAAACCGCGGCTCCAATTACGAAATTTTTCGTCATTTGGACGCCGCCTGTTGGTAAAGACAGTGCTCTAGTAACAAAATATGATCATATCCGACAATGTGAATTGTGTATAAGCACCGTTTACTCTGATTAGACTCTAAATGCACACATCATGTAAACACACAATGTGTTCTCTCTGAGTGCACTCATAGCATCATGTGTGTTAGGTGTGGCAGTTCTCGGATCGTTCAATTTCAGACAAACTATTCGTCATTGAATTATGAAAAATCTGCGGAAAGCGTATCTACATCACAATTCACAAGTCTACCTACGATATGAAATTGCGAAGAGTTGAAGCATTCATACGGTCAATAAATGTATTACCGCAACAATTTTTCAATAGCAAGCTTCCTCGAAAATATCTGAATGGTCGAGGCTTGCTAAAGACATGAGACAATGACGAAGAAAATACCGATTTTGACAATGCCTGTTTAAGTCATCAGCTGGTTACCCTAATAAGCTATCCGCCCATCTTCAATGACAACATATCCGCCTCTGTCGTCCTACTAAAACATTTTTCTCTGCGCTTTCTAAGCCAGTAAATTCTTTTGATTCGATTAAGATTCTAGTCCTATTCCATCGATGTTTTTTTCAGTTTTCATTGAAGCCTATTCAAAAGGGATTTTAATGTCTATTTGTACTAGCTTTGGTTCTGCACCGCATTACGGAGTGCCTCGATGAAATGTAAAGTTACCCTATCAAATGAGTAAGTTTTTAGCTCTCCTATTTCTCGGTTGTGTAAAGTGCCTAGTTCCTGGACTTGTTCCTGGATGAAAGCACACCACACATCCCTTTTCTGCATTTTTGAGTAGTGATTCGTCATGTATTTGCTAATTTTGACATAAACTGTTTACTCATCGTATATTTTTAAATGCCTGAGCAATATCTGTTTATTGTACTCAAAAGTGTTGTCATTTATTTATGAGTTGTAAGTTTTGCATTGACACATTAAACATTCTTAAAACAGCACCAAATAATATTGAAACAGTAAGTTCTTTTAAGAGTTTCAAGAAACCTCAACACATATTTATTTTGTTTTGATTCAAAGTCCAATTTTTTGAAACGGATCGGGAAATTGGAAAAACATTGTACCAAGTATATTATGCTAAATGATGACTATATGATAAAAATTAAAAAAATTACTTTAAGTTCATGAAGTCGGTCACATATTTTCTGGCTGATTTCTGAGAAGCTTATATGACAATTTATAATAATTCAAATGCTGCTTTGAAAAAATAGCTGTTGAGA
>JANTEX010287027.1:0-11322 GCA_024741295.1 Macrocera vittata | reverse complement strand
CGCAAATTCTTTTTTCCAGTGTAGATAGTATAAATGTTTAATTTCACCTTTTTTTTTTTAAATTTGTTTTTGACTTTATAGTTGACAATCAAAACCAAAAAAGATAGATGATAAACAATTAATTTAAAAAAAAAAAACGTAATTTTAACAATAATTTAACCGTTCTGTTTGTATCTCTTTAATTTATACAAAACAATAAATAGTGCACAAACAGCACATTAATTTATACATGTTTACATACTGCCTATATAGTTAAAAAATGTTATATTTTTTGCTAATTATGTATATATAGCTATTTAAGATAACTGCCTCTAATTAATATTAAATTTTAATATGTTGTGGATATCATATCATATATGATGATTTGTGTACTATGTGTGTGTATATATATTTTTAGAGCTCAGTAGAAATTGTGCTTAGATTTTAATTAATTATTTATTTATTATGTTCAACCAAAAGAAAGTGTAATCGTACGCATTTGTACTCACATGAAAAAAAAAAAATTAACAAAACAATTAAAATAATGCAAAGAAATACAAATGAGAAAAAAATAAACCATGAAAGTAGATAACAGCGACACATCAACCGTGCACTGTGCATCATTAAAATTGTTTTATTTATGACAATAAAAAAATTACAACAACAACAAAAAGTGCAATCACAACTTCAAGAAAACTATGGCATCAGACAGATTTCATAAGTAAGAGTTTCGTTAAGCTATAAATGTAAAATAATAAAAATTTATTTCATATTTCAGTCATTAAAATATGTGCAAAAAATGTCTTGGAATTATAAATTGAAAATTCTTAAGAGCCTAGGCTACTTAGAGCTTTTTTGGGTCAAGCTTTTGTGGTTCCCTTAAAAGATTAGTCAAACTCTGAAACGAAATGTGAAATTCTAAATCCATATTCTGGAGATAAATCATGTCAAGAATCGCGATTAATAAATATTATTTTCTTAAGAAACCATTATACTTTTAAGGCGAGTTTAAAAATGTAAATTTTTGATTAATTTTTAAATCCTAAGCTTCGTCTGAAGAGTTCAATCTTATTGTTAGTCCCAAACGAATTTTATTTTAAGGTCATTTTCAAATTAGTAAAAATAACATTTTTTTTTAGATACAATGTTCTTGTTCTTATAGATATCACAGCACTTAATAATTGCTAAGCTATATACTGATTTTTATTACAGAGCCGCTAAGGATGGTCTATTTGATGTCCTAAAAGAGGCTAATCGCCGTGAAGTAAATGCAAGAGATGCTGATGGTATGACACCTGTTCTATGGGCATCATTTGAAGGTCGCCTTGATGCTTTGCGTCTGCTTGTTGGCAGAGGGTAATTGATTTTGTAATGTTATAATCCCTATTTCTTCTTTACAATTCTTCAACCATATGAACTATATGTTCTCTATAACCTCTCCAAAAGTCACAAATCCCTGTCTTAAAATCTACTCTCAACAGTCTACAGAATATCATCTTAATACTAATGTATTGTATCTTTTTTAAGTGGTGAACCGGATAAATGCGATCAATTTGGAAACACTGCCCTACATTTGGCCGCCGCCAAAGGTCATTTGCATTGCGTCGATTTTCTCGTGAAATTCGGTGTTAACTTATATGGATTAGACATCGACCGACACAGTGCTAAAGATCTGGCTGCCATAAATAATCGGGACAATATTTTGATGTATTTAGATGCGGCAACAGCAAACTTAGAGCAAACAGATAAGTTAGTATTAATTCTTATTTATTTTGCCAGTAAAAGTCCAAAACTTGTGGTCCACATAAATACGTATCTATATATGTATGATAAATAATAACTTTCAGAAAAAAAGCCAAATCACAAAAAGACCAAGCGGAAAAACAATGTGAGAAACGCATCAAAGAGTATACGAAAAAACAACAGAAATTTGTTGATCGCCAAACAATCAACGATGTCACAGATGTAAAACCGATGCCACATCGTCCGTCGACCATGCTCAGCGAATGGAAGCATCGTCTATGGTCGACCAGCCAGGGAAACATGCTAAAGGCACAAACCGTGCGCACTGAAAACACACCGGAACCGGCAACAATTGGAAATGCAACAACGGCCACAAAGTATAGTGCTTTAGTCGGATCTACCGGTACCATATCCGGCCCAAAAGGCATTGTTCAACGAAAAGCTGAAGCAATTCGAGCGAAAATTTTACAAACCAACACAAACTTGCCGAATTATTCGGCAGACGACTTTAAGATTGGCGAAATTGAATCGAACGGTAAACGTAGCGTACGATCACTGCAAGGTTTGAGACGTGATTCGGAAATCATATACGTGGGCACGTTCAGCAGTAATGGCGATACGGTGACGGGTAAACGTGGAAAGATTGCCGATGTCTTTGACGTGGACACGGGCAATGGTGAAAATGAGTATGGGTCAAGGGATAAAAGTTCGACAATAATGTCCAGATCGATAAGTCAGCCAGACTTCTTTGCGATGAATATTAGAAATGAAAATGAGGATGATATTAGTGAACAGGTGACGTTACAAAGGCCATCGGGCTTATTCGATAGACCGATGCTTGGAACTTTAGCTTTTAGGTGAGAATGCCGTTTTTATTGCTTCTCTTTGTTCGCAATTAATTGAGACGAAATCTTATATGACTAGACGATCGGTTGCGGCCGCACTCAGTGAACTACAATCGGACACACCGAATGCAACAGCGACGTATCCGAACAATATGCAGCATATAGTTCAACAACCAGTTTTGCCGCCTGCTAAAAGTATTAAGCCACGAGCGGGGAACTTGGTAATTACCGACAGTGACGAATCGGATTGCGGCGGTGAAGAATCATTTGACGGTGGTGGTAGTGATGCAGATGAACCGGGCGAAGATGGTCTGTCAGCACTGGAACGGTTTTTGGCTGCATGGGGCTTGGAGGACCACGGGCATATGTAAGAGAACAATATATGTAAAGATTAAGCAAGATTTCTGAATTAAGCAAATATTGAGTTAGGTATATGGAATATGATCAATTGGATCAGGTTTTTCCTCTCGCAGCCTGCAAATTGTGAATCGTCATACGACAGTTAAACGTGTGTTTTTTTTTTCTTGTCTATCAAATCTAGATTCAAGAAACAACAAATCGACCTAGACACACTTATGCTGTTAACCGAAAGTGATTTAAAATCATTGGGTTTGCCATTGGGCCCATTCCGGAAACTTGTTATTGCAATACAAGAACGAAAAACGGCATTAGCTAATCCAGGCACAATTTACGACAGTCGAATATGACAGCATAGAACATGCATTTGATACACAATATATTTACATTTAGTATTATTTATCCTAATACAAAGTATAAAAGTAATCAATAAGTATACACAAAATACAAATTTTATCTTATCAATGATGTTTGGATTTTAATTAAATTTAACTTCCGCCGTTAATTGCTTATCATTTCGTAATAATTACACATATTATATTGATTGTGTTATTGTGTGATTGTGTGGGTTTTGTATTTTTTTTTATTTGAAAATTTTACCAATCTATTGATTTTAGAATTTTTAAGTTCTTATATTTACATAATATCACGTGAGATATTTATTGGATATGCTATATTTTGTGAAATTGATATACTGAATACATTTTCTGTATAAGATATAAACTATTATCTATTATCTCTAATTTTATATAGGTTCGATGGCAGCGTTATAGTTGCTGGGTCACAGAAAAGTCGAGTTCAATATACTAACAGTGGTCAGGTATCATGAGTGGGTCGGAATGCTCGCTGACAATTATCTAGAGCCTGCTATTTTACGGTATACGGCCACCAATTTATACTGTATACGGAAACATTTAGTTTTTTCGTCATTTCACCGTCCAAGGAGTGGCGAAGTTATCGAATCGGGAACGATAATACGTTGACAATTAATGGTACACGTGGCAAAATGTACAATGTCCAAAGAGACCAAACACCCGAGCCAGTTTTTGGGACCGCTGCAGTGGCGGCTCGTGACATTTTTTTTTCGAGCTATGCAAAGTACCTCCAAAAAACTCACTAAATACGACACCACTGGCGTAATAGTAAATGTACCGTTATGAAATATTTTGCATAATGTGTCAAATGATACGATACAACTTTTTTGCCTTAACAGTTTTTTTATTTTTAGAACAAAATTTGGTAGTAATCTCGAAAAAACATGAAAATTAAACTGGGGGTTCAAGCTCAATATTTAACATTGGCATTGTTGTTGTTAAATATTTTACAACAACAATGCCAATGTAAAAAATTAGCTTGAACCCCCGAGCGTACAGTAAAGAATTTCATAGCGAACTCAACAAAAACGATCAAAATCCATATTCTGTATGGCGAAGATTGTGTTTTCATCGTAGCATTTGAAATAAATTAACTTATGTGGTTTATCTGGTTTACCGAAAGCTTAGACGTGACGCGTATGAGTTTGTAAAATTTGCTCAATTCTTCATCTGGTGCTGCCAGCTAGTCAAAGGTGTTGTCACACACCCTGCACGCATACGCCACTCGACATTTCTGCAGTTGTCAAATAATTATGTTCGCTACTACACGCATACGAAATTATTTTCTCAAAAAATATTTTTATAAATCATAGTTTATTCCAATTAAATACGAAATTAATTGACGAAAATTATCAAATAAATCCGTGCGAATCTATTTCAAACAGTGTGTAAGTAAAATTGTGTGCTTTTTGGTTGATATACTTTGAAAAATCAATGGAATTTAGAGATGCCATTGAAGTTCACAAGTGATGAATTTGCGTTAGATTTTATGCACAGAACGAATACTTTCCAATATGTTCGTTTCACTTTTGGATCGTACAATAATGGCACGATATGGGTATATATATTCACTATGGATATGATTCACATTGAATCTAATTAATTGGTTAACGCATGCGCGATTTGGTTATTTATGTTTGTGTAAAATGCTTCATTTCTATACCAAACTCAAAATTACAGTACATTAACTTAATTTAAATTGAACATAATCTAGCTAGACATCTAGAGTCTAGTCTAGAGGGAATCTATGTCAAAGATTCGATTCAACATATAAAACGATTCAAATTGAAACTTGTCACAGACTCACAGAGGAGACTGTTGAAAATGATGATAGCAATAGCAAAGCTTGTTTACGATCCGCGAGGTCAATATTTCCTTTTCAATTCTTCCGTATTTACCAATTAAAATTCCATATGGCAATTATTTGCGAATAAAACTGATAACCAAATTGTTGCAAATTATTCGCCATTCGAAATGATAAATCGTTTTATGTGTGTGTACTAGAACGGCGCGGCGGACGCACAGAAATATTAGAAAAAGAAACATTATCGTTTCGCTGACAAAGGTCATAAAAATGAATTTTTTAATTCTTTTTTAATGCCATCGAGCAAATGATAAGAACAAATATTTTGTTTTTGTTACATTTTTACTTTCGCCCATCATATGTACAATTCTACCGTAAACCGACCAACAAAAATGACTCATTGGTTGACACGATATAAAGTCGTTTTTTATCTTTGTGTTTCGTATACATATTTTGTCGATACATAAAAAGTTTGTCTTTATTAAATACTTTTTTGCACAAATTGATAGTTGTCTGTAAAAAAGGGTCGATAATTCAATCAATACTTGGCACGTCACTTATTTTAAAATAATGTCTGTACTTCAAAGCACTGCCATTGTTTCTCAACATTAAAACAAATAATAACTCGTGTGGGGGTTTTTTTTTGATGACACAGGCAGACCACCCGCATTATGAACGAAACCATTGACACGTATCTGAACGCATACCTATCCAGGACACCGTCAAACGATGTGTGCGGCGTCATCCTGCGAAATAAAACGCTGATAACAAGTACGTACCAAGGCATACCGGAAACATTAATATTGAACGTTATCGGATGGGTGGTACTCATTATGCTGTTCACCGTGCTACGCCAACAGGCATGGGACTATGGCCGTTTAGCGTTAGTCAATAGCAATGGCGGCAACAAACGATGGACACAATTGTTCTATGCTCATGGCACTGACATTGAAACGCCAGCCGAAACACCACGAACTAGTAACGCTGGCCAACAAACGCCAAACGTTAACGTTGTCGATCGTGGCTTCTTCTCTTGGATCTGGGTAACGCTACGTCTGAAAAAGGATCAAATTTTCATGCACAGTGGCCCGGATGCCGTACACTATCTATCGTTTCAATTGCATTTGATGACTGTAATGGCCATAATGACTGTCGTCTCGATTGTCATCATTTTGCCGGTTAATTTCCAAGGTGACTTGTTGGGCAATTTTCATAGTTTCGGTCACACAACTATATCGAATTTGCCGGCAAATTCGTCACTGCTGTGGATTCATGTCATTGTGGCCATTTGCTATGTGCCAATGGTGGTGTTGATTATGCGACGTGCATCCGGCCGGAATGCCTTTAAAACGGCACCAACCCGTACAATAATGGCTACAAACATTTCAACCGGTGACTGTAACAAAACGGTCATCCGAAATTACATTCAAGAATTGTTTCCAGATTTGGAAATCGAAGACATCGAACTGGCCTACAATATATCGCGATTGACCGAAGTCGTCGAAGAGTACGAACGTGTTATGGACGCCCGTATCTACTGTGAATTGCATAAAAATCGAAAAGAAGTATTGGCCACACCGAATTGTTTCACCTGTAAAACAGTTGACGCCCTCGAATACTATAAAGAACGTGAAATTCAATTAAGCGGCGAAGTGGCTCGTTTACGTGCGTCGGCCCTTAACGATCCGCTTGGCATTGCATTTGTTACGGTTGCATCGACTGGTGCCGCACAAAATATCATTGCTCACTTCAAACCGGGCACATATCGTGAATGGACGCTTTCCTATGCACCGGCACCGTCTGACATCTTCTGGAATCATCTAAACGTAAGTTCGGGCCGTTGGTATATCCGTTGGGCATTTGTCAATTTAATTTTGTTTCTTATATTGTTCTTTGTGACAACGCCCGTTTACATTGTAAATCTATTGAATGCCTATTCGTTGACGAAAAATACAATCGGCAAAATAAGTCCGTTAATATCGGAATTTTTGCCAACACTATTGTTGTGGACACTGGCCGCCTTGATGCCGGTTGCAGTTTCATTTTCGGATCGTTTCCTTAACCATTGGACGAGATCCAAGCAAAACTATTCGATTATGACGAAATCGTTTGGCTATCTATTGTTTATGATTTTAATATTGCCGTCGCTTGGTTTGACATCGGCAGCAGCGTTAATCGATTGGACATTGAATCACAATGAAACGTTTCGATGGGATTGCATATTTTTACCGGATAAAGGTGCGTTCTTTGTCAATTATATTATAACGGCATCGATGATCGGTACATCATTGGAATTGCTACGATTTCCTGAGTTGATTGTTTATATATGGTTTTTGTGCACTTCGAAATCGGTCGCCGAAACACCGTACATACGACGATCGATTCTAATTGAATTTCCGTTTGGCATTCATTATGCCTGGACACTGTTGGTGTTTACAATAAGTACCGTTTACAGTGTTGTGTGTCCATTGATTATGCCATTTGCTATGGTATACATTTGTATGAAACATTTTGGTGATCGCCATAATTTGTACTTTGCCTATGGGCCAAGCAATATGATAAGTCAGGGTGGCGGTAAAATTCATTCGACAGCCGTAACAATGACGAAATTTTCCGTAATTCTATTGTTGATCATATTGGCGGCATTAGTGTCGGTTCGGCAATCGTTTATCGATCCACGTGCAATCGTTCTTATACTGACGCTGTGCGCAACATTGACTCTGTTCACATTTATGTCACCGATTAAGAAGTGTACGACACGACGGCCAAGCATTCCCGAGGCTCAAGGTCCGGCACCGATTTATGTAGCCAAAGTGTTACAGCCGAAACGTTTAACGTTGGCCGAAACCATTAATATGACCGGTGGTAGTGCTGGACATCATTTGGGTTATGGTTCGGATACAACATCGATTGATGTTGGTGAGTCGTCCGAAGATACGCCGATACGTAATGGTAACGGTGTTGTAACGTAAATGTGGGTGCATGCTGCCATTTGTGAAACACGCTTTTTAGTAGAAATTATTTATTTTATTTTGTTTATTTTTAAACGTTTTGACTGTTGTAAATATTGTCCAGAAAAATTCAAAATTGTTTTTTTTTAGTAACGAAAAGTGGTGACCCGTAAATGTTGTGTGATTAAGGCGGTGTCCGAGTGAATCTGTCCAGTTTTTTACCGTTTTTTTTTTGTATTTAGTTACCATAGCCATGTTGCATTTTTGTAAGTCAACTGTTGAATATCGTTGAAATTGAAAACTGAATTATATGCTCATTGGAACATTTTGTGATTTATGATTTACTTGACTGAAAGATGGCATGGTGCAAATAAGAGATTATTATACAGATTGAATGTATAATCTGTGGATCGTCATTTCGTCAATATGTTTGAAAAGAATGAATTAAATGGAAGAGATGTGAAACCATTTACTTTTTTTTTTTACAAAAGTTACATTGCGATAAGCACAATTAAAGTATTGGTTGTGGTTGTCTATGCACAGTCCATAAAGGCAAAAATAAATTAAGAGAAGTAAAAATGTTAAAGTAAAGAGATACAAGTTTAGTATCGTAGGTTTGTCCCCTGGTTCGATGACATTTGATGAAGGTTGTTTCGGTCAAAGTTTTGTATTTAAAGATTTGAAAGAATTTTACGATTGAAAGCCATTCCCAAAAAAGTTCTTTGCGTACATTTTTATGGAGGATAATGCCCAAAAATAAAATTCAAATTAAAAACAATTCTGACGGAGATTCAAAAGCTATACAAATACATTGATTTGAGAATATCAAATATAAGTATAAGCGGTTTAAGGTTTTAGATTGATATGTATGTGTGTACTCTAAATGGGGCGGGTATATAATATATTAAATAAAACACGTCTTTACCATTTGACGGCCGAACAGCAAGAGAACTTTATTACTTGATTGCACTCATATATACATTAGCATTTCGATGCTGAATATGCATATACTTTGACACTAGATAGTGTTGCCAGTTCCACATAACTATCAACTAGTATTTAAGTATGAGTGAATTTAATGTATAATTGTAAAAGTATTTGTTCCGCTGAATATCGAATGTTTTTTTAGTATAAGACTAGGACGTATGTAAATCAAGTTATTTTTCTGAGCTATTCCATGTGAGAATGATAGGCAAAGGGTGTAGTATATCTGCTAATTCTTAGATACGTCAGATAAGAGTAAAAAATATTATGACATTAGTCTAGTACAACTAACAAACACAAAAAAAAAAAGATTTCTGTGAAAACTAGAAAAGAAAACACTGACAAGTGAGCGAACGATCCAGAGAACCAAAATTTGTTTTGCTGGAATCGTCTTATAAACTACGAAAACGAATTTTTAACGTATTTTGGGGGTAAATGGATTATTTCTAAGATGAAGTGTACCCATTTTTTGAACTCTACAATGTATGGGTCTATTACAAATAAGGACAATGGAAGAGGATTCCACATTCTAGATGTTCTGAGGATAAAAGAATTACAGGTCATGTTAGTACGACAACAAACTATTCGAAATGGTAAATAGATGTGCTCTCTGAGATTAAAGAGAATTATAAGAAAATGTTGCCTGTTGAGGCATTGTTTCTGATATATTTACTCTTTGAAACAGTTCTCATGAAAACTGTTGTCCAAGGGATCAACACAATCAGTCATTTAATTATTGTTTAGCATACCATTGGCTCGAAATTGGATTCTGTCAACAAAAGTTTTTGAAGCTACTGACGAACCAGTTAAATTTGACAACCTTGATTGCTGGCAGCCCTGATTGCTTCTTACATTTTCATATTTGTTCTTGTACGTATAATAGTGAAACCTGGCAAACAAAATGTAGTCGGTAAAAGTCGCAAAATTAATTCAGCATGGTGATACAAGATGGAATTGGTTTTGCTTAAAGAAATCTTGTTCGACATAGTTACAAAAGAGGAGTCTGCTGCAGTCACACGGACTGTATGGTTGCAGAAAGATGGTCAAGAAAGAGCGATCATAGGTTTGTCACTTGAAGACGGTCAACTCATGTGCGAAAGTTACAAACGGCAAGACAATATTGGAACGCATTGAAGGCGTATCACGAGCAATCGTCAGTGTCGAGTTGTCGTGTGTTCATCCTGAAACATTTATGTCGGATGCGTTTAGAGGAGAGCGGCAAAAAGTCATATAACGCGGCAGAAAGTCATATAACGCAAATGACCGATGAATTTATCGTCTCGTTGATGTTATGTATTCTGCCTGATGGAGTATGAGTCGTTGATAACAGCATTAGAGTCCAGACCGGCAGACGAATTAAAGTTGAAATTCGGCAAATCGAAATTAATCAGCGAATATAAGCGGCGGATTGAAATGCCGAACAGCGAATTCGATGGTGAAAAGGTCATTTTTGTTTTGTGGTTAAGGGAGGGGGATTGGTACATTGATTCGGCGGCAACGTGTCATATGACAAATGACAGGAAGTTTTTCGTGGAATTCGTTGGTGATGAAAGCAGTGGTGTTTATTTGGCTGATGGCACCAAGTTTAAAAGCATGGGTGTCGGCTGTGGTGTGCTAAAATGTCATCGAACTGGTGGATCACCATAGCAAGTAGACATTGAAATTGTCTTGTACGTGTCTCAATTGGATGGCAGCTTATTATCGGTGCGCTCTTTGACAGAGAGTGGATATACTGTGGAATTTAAAGGTAATAGCTGTTCCATTACCCAAAATTCCAATTTGATCGCTACAGCAAGTGTCATACTAAGTGCTATTTTGCAGAGATATGGCTTAAAAAGAGGAAGCCAATTTCTCCTACTGTCCCAGTCCAAACGTGGCGGCAGATATGCTCACGAAACCTTTAAAAAATATAAAAATGAAGGCAATGACATCTTTGCTATGGGTTTGAATTTGCCTGGTAATAAGTGTTGAGAAGGGGTGTTAAATTTGACAACCGTGATTGCTAGCAGCCCGGCTTTCTTCTTATATATTCACACTTGTTCCTGTACGTGCCGAGTGCTAACACGTAGTTTTCTTATATTGTAGCCGATTTAACGCCAGAAAGATGGTTTCATTTGCATAATCGGAGAAAGTCATCGATCCAGGGTTCGGCAAAAGCCCACTTTTTTGGAAAAGGACGGTCAAAATGGTTTTTAACCGGTTAAAACCGTGGTTTTAACCGGCTTTTTCCAAAGAGACGATTTTTGTGCATTTAGCTAGCTTGTGTTTCAACTTTTTCGGATCCG
>JANTEX010286916.1:0-11325 GCA_024741295.1 Macrocera vittata | reverse complement strand
GATGTGAGAATCGAACTCACGACTGCAGCAGTACTAGCGTCTAAATGTGTGCGCATTTAGCCCGCAAGACCACCGCATTTGACGTATTCGTTGTGGATGATTTTGGGTTTGTTTTCAATCACTTTGCAAGAAGTAATCGGCTGTTGATCTCAAACTTGGCAATGCTTATTTTATCGGCATTTATGATTTAAGTCGAATTGGATAAAGTATCTTAAACTGTTTTTTTTTTTTTTTATAAAAGGTGTCTGGAAATTCCAAATTATGTTTCTAGTAATGCCGGATACTTAATGTTTATTGAGAACGGTTGTTACTTGTCAATGAGTAGGGAGGCTATTAATATATTTAATTTCGAAACAGTGAGTAAAGATTTTAATTTTGTTGTCCAAATATATATATGGTTTATGTATATATATATGTTATATAGCCAACAATTACGTGGTCTACGCACAAGCACAATCATGTAATTTTATCTATTTTTTTATCTTATCTTATCAATTATCCATATGTAAACCTACTCGTATATGAATGGTATGAGAATATGTCATCAAATTCATACCGAACGTTACAATACAACTTAATATAGTCGCTAGTCTATATTGTCATAGATTTTCAGATTCCAGATAGACCAGGTATTCCTTTGGAATGACACACGTTAGGCAAAACGCGCACCTGACAATATTATTTGAGAATTGTAAATTGTTACACATTCCATGTTTACAAATTAAATACGTTTTTTAAATGTGCATATACACATATATATCATATACATGTTAATATATTGTGAAATCTTAGAAAAGTGCAATTTTCTTTCCTGTTAAGCTCTCTTTAATAATAATACCAACCGTTAGTGAATATCGTTTTTATAAGAATAAAGTGTAAAAAATTAAAATTATAAAAATCAATATACAGCGTGAAGATGTGAAGTTCACTCTAAAAAAATCTATGACTGTTTGTATGGGTGTGGTATAGTTGGAAATATAATCAGTTATCGCAGGTGAACGAAAGTGTGTTTTTTCTTTTTAAATAAAATATTGTATAAAAATAGACCGTAAAAATGAATAGAGATAGAGCTTCGCCAATTATTACACAGGGACACTATGTTTCCCCGCCAAGAATTGAAGCCAATGCCAATAACATTAAAAAAGGTATGCAGATATTTACATATATGACTTTTGGATAAAAATATTTTATTATCAGTAAATTTTTTTTTAATTAAATCGCCTTTCAAATACATATTTATATGTCCATTTATATATATATATATATATATATGTTATAAATAGACTTTGCACCATGTTAGAGGGCCATTAGGACGTCACAAAACAGGGAACAGTGAAATCGTACTACATCATTGCCCATAAAAATAGTTTCGCGATCTCATCAGATTTTTCGTATTCTATGATGTCTTGGTGTCCTGGAACCTACTACAGCAACACCGTTGCCCTTCTCGCTAATACGTAAGGACCTCCCTGCTTCTCAGAACAAGCTTCGATGTGATCCTGTTTGATGCCAGAGCTAGTAGGGCTGCCCTGCTACCCCAGATCAGCATTATCTGTCGCTTTGAGAAGTGCAAATACCTTAGCTTGAAAGATCGTGATGTGGCTCTCCAGACGGAAACTCGGTCCCGAGGTCCGTTCGTCAATAAAGGAACCGGCTTCAGTGCCATAGTACGTCTTTGAGCCGTCGGTGAAGATAATTCGGCTCACTGTTTGATCTAATAACTTCTCCGTTTTTGTATTTTATGTTTGTGTCCGGTGTAGTGTCGTTCAGGCTTCTCCATACGGGGTGTTGTATAGTACTTAAGTCTTTGAGGATATCCGTGTGGCCGTCACGCTCAGAAGGAACGGACAAATACCCACAATTTCTGGTTTGGATCACAGCCAACAAAGCAGATCTTTTGATGGAGGTCTAGTAGCTAGAGACTCAATGTCAATCGATTCCGGCTGTAGGAGTGGTCCTTAGAGCGCTTGAAATGTCCAGACAGTTCATTCTTTGGACTCTCGTGAATTCATTCTGAATAGCAGTATCCCCTGCTGCCCTCCGTACGAGTGAACCTTATGTGAGAATTGGGCTGACTATGCTTGTCTAAAGCTAGTGGACCATATGAGGTCTTAGTCCCCATTTTCTGCCGAATAACTTTTTGCATATATCTTTCACAACGTCGCCATACTCTGGTAATATTTCTGTCCCACGTCTATCTGATGAGAATCGGCTCTATGCCATATTTAGCCAGCACCGCTATTAAACTGTCTAATGATAATGATATAGCAAATGTAGTATGAATATTATTCATAAAATATATTATCCCGCTAGGAGTTAAACTTATTCATGTGTGTGCAGAATGTAAGAATGTATTTTCTTCTCTTCGACATAACGTATCCCACAATCCCAAATAATATGCTAGACGTGAACGGCAATCCATTGTCGGAGTAGATCGTTTCCGCAACACCCTACGTGTCGGAAACGTCCTGTTCTAGATACGGGATGACTAATTTTGTTTTTGCGACACAAAATGGTTTGATAAATCAATTATGGTAAAATGGCCTAAAACCACCAGAGTACACGTGAAGCCACGTCTGGAATGAATAACCGTTGCCATGGGTTTAAGATGAGCCGTGACTTTATCGAGGATCTCAATGTGTAATTGGGTGCCTTCACCACTTTACATATCTGACACGGTGACACATTATAGTGTACCGTTCTTCTCATATTTGACCAGTAGAAATAACGGCGGAGCTTGTTCAACATTTTGACATGCCAAAATGAGATGCAGAAGGCGATTCTTGAGCATTTATGATCAATGTTTCAACAAGTTCAACGAGAACTTATAACTTCCATGGCATTTTAACAGAAATTAGACTGTCCGATGCAACGAATTGTTTTTTTCTGAACTGTTCCATCTACGACTCGAAGATTTGCAGACGATCCTTCGACTAACGATTTGTTCAGTGAACATACGTCTGGGACAACGTTAAGCGTTCCTTTTCTGTCATCGCTCTGAAAGTCAAACCTTTGCAGACATAGAATCTATCTTGCTCAACGGCCGATAAGGTCATTTAGTAATTACTTATGTCACTGGAGACTAGAATGGTCGGTCACGATTTAAAGGGCATGACTTCAAGGTATTGTCGGAATTTGTTTACACTTCTGATTGCTGCAAAACATTCTAGATCGGTTTCACTATTGTTTTGTTGTGCATCGTTGAATTTCTCCAACATAAATCCAATTGGCCCTTCCCTATCATCATCGATAATTTGGTAGAGAACCTCACCTATGCCAGATTTTGAAGCGTCACATTCGACGACAAAGGGTTTCCGATAGTCGAGATTGGGAAGAAACGGCGCCGTCGTCAGATTATGTTTCAAGCGGACGAAACGTAGTCTTTGGAGTGTCCACTCAAACATCCTATACTTAGAGTAGATCGGTATAGTTTCCAACGATTCTTCGGCAAAGTTTACGATTCGTTCGAATCTGCACCATTTATTATTATCCCTGCCTATTACGAACTGACGCAGTTTTAGATCCAAGTGTTATGTGTACATTCCTACTACTTTCTTTGGTTCCCTTCATTGAATGGAATGGCCTGAATAATCTTGCCCTGTTATACCCCGGGAGTCTATTGCATAGAGACTTCCAGTTTTACGGTTTTTCCATAAATTCAGGGTTTTTGTTTGTAACAGAGCATTTTGGGACCATACTGAATAGTTCTGCTCGATCGATAAGATAAACGTTGGCCGCTTGACGTGTCTATTTTTCTGCCACCATACCCATATGTCGTGAGTGTGAATACCTCATTTCTATTTTCCAGTTCAAGGAGTTTTTTTTTAACCAGTCCCAAACAAGCTTGGAAACGAGTACACTTGTTGAGTTCATCGCTTTAATAGCCGTTTGACTGTCTGAGAGGATAAATATGTTTTCATGTGTGTATCCTCTTTTTATATTTAGTGCAATACAGACGTCAAAATATCTGTCTGGAAGATAGCTGGGCTCTTCCCTAGAGCTTTACAGATCGCCAAGAGCCGTCACACTTCTGTTTCGACTCCATCAGAGCCATCTGTGTTAATCACAATAGCATCTGGTGAGGAGAAGAGTCTTTCCAATAACCATTTATCTCGTTTTCATATTTGAATCCATTAATCAGAGATGGAGCGAAACACTGGTTTTTTAAAATCAGATTCGATTTTTCCATAAGTTTCATGAGTCTATTAAAAAAAAAATCCTTCCAATTGATTTCTTCATGTTCTCATCAGAGCCTATTTTTCTACCAATTAACATTTCGATTGCCGAAATAGGACAATATTTGTTACCACCAGTGAGACAGATACCTGCTAATCGTTGTAATTTCTTTAGCTTGTTACTGGTTCGAACTTCAAGAGCCTTTTCCACGATTGGTTTTCAATTTTCATCGTATACATCCACATAATCATTTTTTGACTCAGTCACGAAGTTTTACCAAACAATCTAGAAAGCTCCTAATTATTTAACTTCGGTGGAAAAGGATAGTTAAGTCCTATATAAAGGGTAGAATTGAAAAGTATTTCCAAGTTTCTTCTCCAGCTGAATGGGTCTAAAATGGTCTTAGCAGGCTTTTTCTGTAGTAATGCCCGTTCACAACAATTTTAAGTTAGATTAGAGGTATATTGCATCACTCCATGATACTATCTCTTCAAATTAACCTTTTCGATATAACAATAATAGTATCGACATAAGCTCTGTTCAATTGTTAAAGCAGCGAGTCCTTTATTAAGGGCCATATTAGCCTTTTGTGAACATCCTTTGGTTGCAGTAATGGACTTATTGTAAGCACCTTTTCAGCCATTATTATTTTGGCTTAATTATATTTTCTAGTTCTGCAACAGTATGGAGAAATGCAATCACATTCTGGTGATTTAAATGGTTTAAATGATTCTACAGACTACAGTAATTTTATTTTCACAGGATAAATGCTTTCTCTTGCTAGCTCCCAGTTTTCAATAGGGATTGCACGATTTATGTGATTCGACTCATTTGTAAATTTACCAGGTATTCCGTATTCTGGCAAATGAGTTTGGAGAAGGAGTTCAGTAGCTTTTTACTGGACTACTATTTTCACAGGATTCCATTATCACTGATCTAAAGCTTTCGACCATAATTTCCAGACCTTATGTCGCGAAGGTGTTACAATCATTTTAATGACTTGAGAATCGAGAGCGAGAGATTCAATCCGTATCGAGCTAAAAACGTATTTAACGATGATCGAACATCAAGGGTTCATCAGATACATGCCAGTCGTTTATTTTAGCACTTAGCTTCACGTCTATTACACGTTCAAAAGTAGAAGAGTCACCAACATTGAGGACTTCAATATCTTCCTTCACCAGAAATTCCAAAAGACACTCTAGTCCATTGTAGGTCAAAATTATCTAAAAATAAATTACGCTAAAAGGTTAATTTTCTAAGCCACACATGTTTTATTGTCAACTGCCAACATTGTATATATGATGAGAAAGGAAGTTACTCGGGATAGCCTGGAAACTATGAAACAATTTATGAAGAGTGAGTTTAAAAATCTTCTAAGGCAAAGAAATCGAAATTCATGGCGATCTTTCTGTGAAAACATCTGTTCTAACTTTAGAGATTTACCCATCAGACTGGACGCCTTGAAAAAAGATAACAGAACATTCACTTTGGGATCTGAGGAAACAGCTAGGTTCCTTCTGACCAATTATTTACCCGGTCTCAGATTTTAATAAGTATTGCACGAAGTTGAAGCGGAACATGTTAAATCAGATGATAAACTAAGTGATGTTGTATGTTGTGGCATGGTACTATGGTAGACTGGTAGGTTGAACATTTTGCCCTTTTAAATGAACCGGCCCAGATTATTATATTTCCTGTCTTATTAAAATGAGATTGAAAATACATAAGCAATTCATTTGTGAGCTTTTAGGAGCCTGTTTTAAACTAGATATTAGGTAAATCTTTCAGACCTATTAGTCTTACATCGTTTTGTTTAAAAACAATTGTGAGTTTATGTGAGTTAGAAATGGAGCTTCGCTTATTGCGCCTATACACCCAAATCAGAATGCATATCTTCCAAGAAAGTCTACTGAGTCTACCTTTCGTCAAGCAATGATCAGTATTGAGGGTGCTATGCACAATAGTAACTATTTTCTGGAAGCATCACTAGACATAGAAGCAGCCATTGCCAGGGTTTCAATAGACTCGATAATTATTAGGCATTGAGTGAAAACGGTTCTAGAAAGACTGGTTCTCAACTATGCTAAAAGGAAGAATTGTACAAATAAAAATACATCAGTTTACAGTACAAGTACCGTAGTCAGAGTATATCAACAGGGAGCGGTGCTATTATCTCTGTTGAAGAATTTGGCCATGAACTTCCTCTTGTTGATACTTCACCAATTATGAGACAAGTTGAAAGCTGGTCAAGACGGAAGTCAAATATCAAATAGTTCATCTCTATGGCAAACTTACTTGGACGAGGCATATTGAGGAGAAGACTAATAATACGATGTTCTCTCTATGTTAGCGCAAAAGATATATTTTGGCTGTAGTTGAGAGTAGCGCGCAATATCGTGTTTGATATATACTGCGGTTGTTAGAAAAATGTTGCCATTTCTTGTTGCATAGAACAAAGATACGAACAAAAGGTCCAAAGAACTGCTTCCCTACCTATCACAGATGTTTGAAAGACAGCACCTAAGGTCATGTAAGCTTGACCTCATCTTGATTTACACATGGACGAGGTATCATTGAGACAGATAACTCTTGGGCTGAAAAGAAGGACTGGTCCAAAATGAGCACAGAGCATAAATTAAAATGTTCGTCTAAGGAACGAACATAATTATTTAGACCCCTGCACATTGTGGCATAACCGGAAATGAGTTGGCTGACTCTTCTGTTGCTAAGCTAAGTTTAGAACGCTTTGTAGGCATCGCCACAACACGTGTGCAATTCCGAATTTGGGATAGACCAAAAGTAGCTCATGCATGTGATGATGAAGTAGATTGTCGTCAGACAACTATGAATTCTGCTTAAATAAGTGGTGCAGCTATACAGGTAGACATAACTAGAAGATTTTGCCTGATTTTTATTTTTCTGGCGTATATTGTATATTTTGATGGTTTTTAAGGACTAATGCACAATTTTACCGATTTTAAATAAGTTTGACTATTTCTTAATGAGCAATAATTTCCAAGATTTCAACGAGGCTAAGATTAAGATAAAATATTTTCTTGCAGATTCAATAGATTGTGGCATAGCTGCCATTGGATGTTGTAACACGCCGACTTGCCAAAAACTTGGAACCACAACATCATTTGTGACCGTTTTAGTATTAGTGGGCATTCTTCAAGGAGCATGCGAAAAATATTTTATAATATCAGCAAAACAAGCTGCACAAGAACACGATTATAGTTCAGAGCTATTAGGTTGATTATATGCTTTCAAAGTATATGATTTATAACTTGAATTTGAATTCCAGTAACGCAAATTCTTGAGTCCAAACTCTATTGACGGATTAACTTGCCACTTAAAATATTGTAGGCCATATATGAATCTCATAGTCATAACACTACGCATTCCGACTCGAAAGATTTTGCGTAAACTGGAAAACTTATCTCAAGTGCTAGATCTATTAAAAAAAAATGTGTTTTAACGTGTTCAAATTGATATTTTCAAACATAAGATTGGTTGCTTGTATCAAGTGGAATATTTCAAGGAATTCTAGCTATTGTTATTGGATATTGGGGTAATCGTATACATAGAATATCATGGCTTGGCGGCATTTTAATTCTGCAGGCCGTTACCAGTTTAATGGTTATGATTCCAGTATTGAGTCACAAGTAAGAGGGCATTGCGAAACAACTGAAACCGTTGCATATTCAAAAGTCACATTCTTTTCATTTTCAGCGATCAAAACTATGAATCCATCGTGGCGCACACTGTTAAACTATTCTGTACCGAGAGATCTCTGTCGAATTTATCCGTCGAACTGCCCCATGCAGTTACAACATTAGCACTTCTGTTTGTTTTACAATTGGGCATAGCATGTGGAAACATAGCCTTCTACACATTAGCCTTAAGCTATTTGGACGACAACGTGCTGGAGCATAATGTGCCGGCAATTTTCGGTAAAAAAATAAAGATTTATAATTTTCGTCAGAAGTTTTATTTTTTATTTTTTGCATATCAGCCGTTGCACTTGCTGCTAAATACTGGGGCACTCAATGGGGATCGGCCCTATCTTATGCACTCTCCGAAACATCGTTTGGATGGTGGCTCGGCTGGCCTATACTAAGTCCACTGTTGTTCATTTTGGCCGTTTGGATATCTTTGTTTCCTAAACGCCTTCTTAGCACAATCGTTCGACTTGCTGCTAGCAATATTGTTGACGAGGCAACAAATAGTAGTCAACAATCAATTTCGGCGCGCAAATTCTTAGCCGACATTTCGTTTGTTAGTTCAATTAGAAGAATGATGACAAACAAAGTACTGTGGTTCAACATAATTGCGGCCAGCCTAATTGAAATTGCCATATTCAATTATTTCTATCACGAGGAAAATTATTTGCAGTCAAGATTCTTTTTGCCTGCGGGTAGTATACGAGGCATATCAAACGAATGGGCATCCAGGATCTTTACGAATATGCTGAAGCCGCCGGTTGTTGCTCTATTCATTTTAGTTGCAGGATTGATTATATCGAAAGCGAATCCTAGCGCAAGGTAAAGTAAGCACAAGAAGGGCTTTGAACTGGCAACTAGAATACCAGCTATAGTGCAGACAATCTGCTTGGAATCATTTGTTTTGTTCAAAGCCGCATAGAATCGTAGAACTTAGTTCACTATAAAGTATACTATGTACTATAGAAGTATTTGAATTGCATTACAGAAAGTTAGCTGCATGGAATGTTATTACGGCCACTGTAGCTGCCCTATTTTTTGTGGCTTTCATTTTCATACAATGTTCACACAATTCGATTGCCGGGGCGTACAGTAGCAAATTGATAAAACCGTATTGTGCGAGAAATTGTTTGTGTGACGAAGATATAAGATTTATGCCAGTGTGTCCAGAGGAAAGTGTACAGACATACTATTCACCTTGTCATGCAGGATGTTCATCGGAAATCATAACAAATGGACAAAGAGTAAGTTAACATTTTTGTTATAGTTTTTGGAGAGTATATAATTTTTATTTTAAGTCAATTTAATTTAATTTTGCGATATTTAATTTAAAATAGTTATTTGAATTATTTTTACTTTGTTCAATATACTAATCAGTAATCAGCTTTAAACAGTCATATATATATAATAGGTTTTAGTCCGCCATTTCTAAACATGTTAAAATGATTTTTTTGCGTTTCTACGCTCGATAAGCGTATTTTTTTTTGTACGCACGATTACAGCCGAAACGTTTGAGCTATCGTCTTGATTGTTTTACAGAAAGTGTATGACACAGAGGAATGGAACCATATTGTTTTTTAGCCGGATCGGACACAAAGAACGGGAATCTTCCGAACACCTATGTAGAAAAAAAACTACTTTTGTTTGATAAACTGTTTCCCTAATTATCGTATTTAGTTCTCTCAAAGACTTATATTATTTTATATATTATAGCAGCTGCGGTGGTCTTACGGGCTAAATGCGCATACATTTAGACGTTAGTACTGTTGCAGTCGTGAGTTCGATTCTCACATTAAGCAGTTCGATACGGCTGAGTTGGGTGTTATATGCTAAATAGAAAGAAGATTTAATAAAAGATGTGCACTGACGGCCAAAGTGCCAAGCTGTACGGAAAAATTTTGTGTTGGCCAGCATATTTTTATAAATTACTGGATTCAGTTCTAGCCTTTACAAGAAGTTGTACAGACCTAAGAGAATTCGAAATAACGGCCCGAAATTGAACGAAAAACGACTTTTTTTGTTCGTCAAACTACTTCCTAATTTTACACATTCAGGTTGTAGTTCTTACAGAAGTTGTACAGACTTAAAAAAAAAAACGTTGCACAACAAAATTTGAGCAAGATCATGCAAATGAGAAGAAGCCTCCTGAAAAAAACTACTTTTGTTAGAAAAACTTGTTTCCTAATTACTTATTTCAAAAATCATTTCAGCATACTTAACGGTTTATTTTGACCCGGCAGATACAAAGCTTTTGAATCGATTAGTTTGCGTAGAATAGAAAAGCAATGAAACGAAAGTGCTATGCACAGAATATATACAAAAACGAATTGCGTAGAATAGAAAATGCCGAGGGGTAATTACTCGAGGAATTCTTGGGGCATCGGTGAGGAATTCTTTCGGCATTTTCTATTCTACGCAATTCGGTTTTGTATAAGTTCTGTGCATAGCATTTTCGTTTCATTGATTTTCTATTCTACGCAATTCGGTTTGGCGTAAATTCTATGCATAGCAATTCTGTTTTAAGATTTTCTATTATGTGATATTCTGTGCTATAGGAGTGACCCAAAAATTCATTTTGGTACCTTCTAGCAAAATTGCCCTATTGAACTTTCAAACTGTTTGGTAATTTATTTTCTGTAAATTTTTCAATAAAAAAATTAATCAGCAACACTTTCTCTTGCCTTTCCTTCCAGGCAATTGTTTGATGTTTTCACGTTCAGAAAAACTGCATATATCAGTGGTATCCTCAGTATTTAATAAAATTCGGCCAGTCCTTATTGGTGAATCCTTATAAAGCGTTCCATTTTTATATTTGCATTTTCGTTGCTATTGTTGTTGAATACTTTTTACCAAGCACGTTCTGTGGCAATTCTTTAATGACAATATGTGAACAACCTCCAAATTCGTTTTAGTTCTGTACCCAATAAGCGATGTTTCTGGTCTTTTGGTTCTTCGTATGATCTTGCTGTTGACTACAGGTTTGTTTGTAGATCGAACAAGTTTATGACATAATTTTGTCTTTTCGAAAGGTCAGTGATATTCTTTTTTGACCTTATGTTCGTTACATATATATTTAATAGACGATATGTAACGGGTTTATTTCCGAGGGCAATTTAGGAATAAATCGACGATGTAACTGTACAATATCTGTGGTACTTCTAACATTGCCTTAATCATTTCTGGATTAGTTCGGACTTCATTTGAGGACAAAAAGTGACCTAAATTCTATACAGACTTAGTCATAAATCGTCAGTTTATACAATTTTGACTTTGTGAGTACCTTATAGACTCAAGACCATAAAAAAATCACAATAATAACGCCTAAGCAGTGGCGGATCTAGAGCTGTAGCTAGAACTGCGATATGTCAGTTAGTTTTCATTGAATTTTTATAAAATTATGGTCATTGAAAAGCCAAAGCATTGT
>JANTEX010286805.1:0-11325 GCA_024741295.1 Macrocera vittata | reverse complement strand
TCAAAGACTGGTAGATCGAGTATATATGTATTTATATATATATATATATTCTGGTTGACATAACACAGACGTTTTTCAATGATATGTTATTCTTCAGCGCATACATGTTGACTTAGTATATGATTCAAATTACGCCTTAAAACACATTCTCCAATTTAGATGTTTTTTGTCTCTTTTAATTTATTTGAGGAATATTTTAATTTTAGAAGGTTCCATTTAACTACAAAATTCGTCAAATTTTCTATCTAAAAAATGTTATAAACTCAAGCATACATATAGTATATATAATTGGAATAAAAAACATTTATTAGCCGTATAAAATTAATATTTTAGAAGTAATCAAAAATGAGTGAACAAATAAATTAACAACAAAAAAATGATACTATTGGATTACGCTACTCGTATTAAAAAACAGTTCGTAAAAATTTATATATTCTCAGTACCTATAGTTTTTATTCATATTCATATACATATAATAATCTTTTTTTAGGATCTTTTGCTCACTATTTCTACCGATCTTAGTTGTAAACAAAATTCCACACAATTAATTTTCATGCATTTCCATATGAAATTGATAGCAACTCATACACAAAATTTAATGGGTTTAATTAAATAATTTCATTGGGTTTTATTGTATTTTATTCGTTTTTAAATAGTGTTTTATTGATTTAGTGGTATTTTTTTTTGTGTATTTTAAAAACCCTTTTGAGTAACTAAAAATTTTCAATTTTTTCAAAATTTCAAAAACGAACCATCAACAGACTAAATTTTCTGTATGATTAAATTTTTATATTAATTTAGTCGCGAAGATTAAGGATTTACATGAATATAATTTAATCAAAATTAAAGCAAAAAAAGTAAACAAATGGCATATATCACACTAACGTATAATTATCTTCGACTGACAGTTTTGTCGTATAGGTACCTATAATTCCACAAGGATATTTAAAACAATACCTGATCTGAATCATATTGACATGTATTCTATCTGACTCATTCGACACCAAGTGATCAACCAACACAAATAAGTAATTCTCATTAGGGTGTTTAAAAAATGTGTGCGGTATTTCGTTTGGGCACCCTATGTGCGTAAGAGAGGAAGATATTTAACGAAGAATTGTAAAAAAAAATTAAATAGATCCATCTTCCACTTGTGTACTCGGGAAACGTATTGGCTTGCACTTTATGTGATATCTTTACTGTGTTGTAGCTCAGGGTCTACATTATATATAATTACCCATTATAGATCATTTTAGAGATAATTTAATTTATATTTTGTGATTTTTGAAAAATAAATGTATAAAATATTTTTTTTGAATGTTTTTTATATAAAACAAAATGATTTTATTAAAATTTCTATTGACAAATTATATTTTAATGCTATCATTGCGTCTTCAAGAATTAAGTACCCTCTAATTTTTCTTCATTTTCTAGGAAATTTAATGTTGATGTGAATTATTATAAAAAACATTGAGAATAGGATAGTAAATGGATATTTAAAGTTCCTTTTGAAAAAGGAGTGCAGTTTTTAAAATATTATTAAATTTTAAAATATCGTTTTGGTTAATAACTATAAAAAATATTTATCAAATTTATTTTTCCAAAATCTTAAAATATATTAAATTACCTGTAAAATGATCTATAATAGGCAATTTTATCTATTGTAGATCTTAAGCTACAAAATTTAAAAAAATTCTTTACACAAAAGAAGCAAAATAATACGTTTTGCAGAGCGCAAATAGAAACTGTAATTTTTTCAAGATTTTTTTTTACGAACCTTCCCTTATGTTAGTTACCCTACAACGTATACAGGGTGAATAAGCGATTCAAACATGTACACAGCAAGATTGCTTTTTTTTTTCAAATGAAAAATCATTCGATGATGATAAATTTTAAGGTCCTGGGTTGTTTTAATGACCTTTCTATATTCTCCTTAATAAGAACAAATTATGAAATTGCGCTGTTCCATTTAGTGGAGTTGTTAAATATATGGTTCCATTCGAATGTGATTAAATTAACTTTTTTTGGCATCAATCAATTTTCATTTTATATATGTATATATATTTATATATATATATACATGATTAATACGTATACTACGTACTGTCAGCAATATAGGTAAAAGATGCAACTTAAAAACAAAGTAAGTACATACACTTTATAAAATGACGACTAATATATTTTAATAAATAACAAAAATTGCAACATCTCCCGTTTTTTTGCCGACTCAGGACAATCCGAAAAGTATAAAATGAGAGACACTTAAATTATAAAATCATTCAGTCCTCTGATCAAGTCAATCAATCAAGTTTTAAAATGCATAATTTAAAAATTATGTTACTTGCAATAACTGTCGCAGCAAGCGGCATTCTGGTAAGTTTCAGGACTTTTAAAAACAAAAAATTCAACAAGAATATAAAAATTTAATTAATTTTATTCTTTTATTTCTTTAATTTGCAGGCGATTACACCGAAAACCTTTTCTCTAAGGTGTGTCGATGCGGCGGAGCTGATGATACTCCCCAGAGGTGCAGCCGTGCTGTACGTCTCTTGCAAAATGGAGTCATGGGGGCAAATGCCCAATTTGACTAGCAGCATCAACAGTGGGGTCAGGGGGGACCTCATTGATGCCGATGCAGAGGTCCTGCAAGGTGCTGGAATGCAACAATCCAGCAACATATACAAAAACATCAGTGTACACAACCATTACTAGTGTATAGAATGCTTTAATAAATTTTTTATTTTGCAAAGAAGCAAAAATATGTTTTTAAGTTTTTTTGGGCTTTTTTTAAAAATTTCAGGATTTCAGTAAATTTTTTATATATGCCTATATATAAAAATGTAGAGCAGAGAAATGTAGAGAAATCTAAATACAAAAGGCTGAAATATAATCAACAACACAAAACATTTATCTTTTTTTTTTTAAAAAAAATACATTTATTCAGCTTTTTCTGCAATACAAATTATTCATTATTAATTAAACCAAGTTCATAAAATAATCTTGAAAAGTTACAATTTTTGTTACAATTTTTAGGTGAAAAATAGTGTGATGAATCTAAATATGTCATATTGTTTTCAATACATTTTGCAACATATTCATCGTAATAACCTTTAGCAAGGGTACACGTTTGATTGTACCAGTTTAAGACAAAACTAAAATATTCAGTTAGTTGCATGAATATTAACCAATCACCTCTAGTGATTTTCAATTCTACAGAATCTTTTGATAAAATAATACAATTGTCTTTTACATTATATTTTAAAAACACTTCACTAGTTACATTTATTGGATTCTCCAATTTTTGTTCGGTGAAAGATGCTTCAATTTCAGTAATGTAGATAAATATAGATAGCCATTCAAATGAAGAGAGTACAACACAATTTTCGCCAACATCGTGTAAAACTATGCCAGTTTTAAAGTCTTCTTGTTGATAACCAATGGAAATATATTTAGTATATTCATTGTTTAAAAAGTAAGTGTAGGCCAACAGCAAGGGTTTTGGTTTCACATAACTTTTACAAAACAGCTTCAAATCATAGGATCCAGTAAAATCAAATGTAGATGCTTCGCCATTGGTGTTTGAAACATTTTCTTGAACAGGCAATGTCCAAGATAGATCCAATCCAAATTCACCAAAACAATCTTGTATTTTCACATCTTCAGACTTTACGTCACAGTTTTCGGTGGGATTTTGCACAATCACTCTAGTTTTACAACGTTTAACTTTCTTTTTTAGCGTCTCGTCCAACACATTTGAAGTTGTACATTTTTTCACAACTCTTTTGGATCTGGGTTTTGATATTTTTTCAACTTTAGATTTTCTGGAGCCGGCCATTATACGTCTTGTCTCAACAAATGATCAAACAAAAATGCCACAACTGCTTCAACACAAATATTTGGGCTTACAAGACTGATTGTAGGGTAGGAGAAAATACTTTCCTCCTACTTGGTTCGTTATATTTTTAATTCGGTTCTTTTCGTTTTTAGTAAAATATTTGCGGTATAGATGAATAACTTTTTCATCATTATACTCGAAATTAGCAAATGAAAATAATTTTAAAAATTGTTTCAAGCTTTTCCCATAGCATCGGTAATACAGAAATACGCAACAATATTGACCACAACATGATGAAAAATCTCCTTGAAGTCTCTGTTTGTTATAGGTGTAGGAAGAACAATTCTTTTCGAGAAATTTTATAAAGTCTTTATTTAGTGGCTTATTTCCAAACGAATCGACATATTCTGCCTGACCATCTTTAGGAAAGTAAAAGCAAACCCAATGACTGCCATTCTCTGTATGATTATCTGTATTTGCTACGACAAATGCTGGTTTTTTCAGCCTATGTTTCGGTAAACAATCTGCAGGAAATACACCATAAAAATTATTTTTGCTCTTAATATTGTCATTCAAATCTTTTATAATTTCCAACGTGTTCATTCTTCAATTGTAGACAAATCTATAGTTTTTGAATCGTTTGTTACGTACTGTAAAACAAATTCCTTTTCAAATTCGTTTTGTACAATAATTTTATTAAACAAATTTAATGTTTTTGCCAACTCTAAATCGGTTCGATGATATTCCAAATTTCCAAACTTGAAATTTTTTAATGGTTTTGTCAACAAACTGAAACCATTTGCACCGTCTTTATCTTTCTCAAATGCTTGTGTCGGGTATGGATATGTTATTTCCTTGACAAAAGCCTTTCCTTGTTTAGTAATACCGCATACTAAAATTCTTTTAGCAAAAATATAGTCTTGCTCGTTATGTAAAAAGTCTACATCTACTAGACACTGCGCCATCTTAAATACTAAAATTTTTAATCAAGTTTCAATCTTTTTATAGTTTTTTAAAAACTCGTAATAACATTTCTGTTTTTATCAATTTCGATACTAGCATCAAACTCTGTGTATACTATGCATGTTACAGTGGTTGCAAGTTCTTTGGCAAAGCGTGCTTCTACTCTAACTGTACCTTGATTCAACAAATTTGCACAGTCAGTGTTGCCTGAAAGATCAGCCGTTAGATCAAATGCCAACATAAAACATCCATTATCGAAAAACTCTTTACTTATTAAATTACCCTTGTCATGATAATTAATACCAATTCCTCGGAAAAGAGAAGCATAAGCTCGTGTACTGACAAATGGTGCCTTTGCATAATCAAATGTAAGAGGATTTTGAGGTACAAGTATACCATTAACGGATAAATTAAATGAAGATATCTCATTAGTTTTGAAATTAAAAGGATTTTTGCTTCGTTTGCCTCTATAGGACTCATTATCAACCATGCAAAATAGCAAAAAGTTTGGTAGTTGTCCAATTATAACATTGTCCAAAGAAAATGACAAGTTGCCACTAGAAATTGTATATGATTTTACTTCGACTCTTTTATAAGGATAGTATGCATTTTTATGTTGTAAAACTGCTTCATGTGCGAGTAAAATTCCAGGATTTATGGTGACATGATTCATATACAATGTGGCATCCAATATTTGAGCTACTGAAGTCTTGGTATCTTCTTCCATTATGTAAAACTCTGGTTTTTCCAAAGATAATGCCACACGCAGGTCAACATTGTTTAATAATAATTTTGGTTGATTCAGCATATCACCATGAATTTTACCCATAAATTCTACTATGCAACTTTTTTCAACAAGTTTTTTTCTCTTGTCTAGGCCAACATTTTCCTTTTCTTTCAAATCATCCAATTTTGCTGGTGTATCAACATACCACCCCACAGATTCTAAATGAGTTGTAGCAGCATCGTTTCCATAATTTAACAAATTTTCAATGTATGCACGATAGTTGTAATTGTTGTCAGTCTGAGAAGTTGGCTTCCCATTCAGATAAATTGAACATTGCCGAAAAAGAGAGTGCAACAAATTATTAACTACACCCGTTGAAGAGTCAGTGTGGTCATCTTTAGCATCTTTTTTTATTTTCAGTTTAATTTTCAAATAAATGCTAGACAAGTCTCTATATGTATCCCCATGGCCAAGAGAAACAAATTCCAAAACATTTGCATTATCCAGTGATGCTATAGGTTTATACGCAACTTCTTCGGTTTTTATAACGTTCGACTGTAATGCAGGCTTAGCAAACAAATCCAACTCGGATTTCATACACTCGGTGTATTTTGACATTTTTTTAATTCTGGAAAATATCTACAATTCTTTCTTTCCGATTATTTCTTCTTTTATTTCGCCCTTGTTTAAAAATTTTTTTGACTTTTGATTTTGATTTTTTCTTTTTTATTCGTTGACTACGACGACGATGTTTTTTCCCCTTACCAGTTTGGAAACGATACAAATCGGAATGAGAGCCTGTGCCGGTTTTTCGTCTTTTTATATTTTTTCGTCTGCCCCCAGTTTGACTTCTCATTCTTTTGAGTTTATTTACGCCTCGCTGTGTTAAATCTTGTACAGCAATTTTTCCTTGTTCTTTTAATATTTCTTTAAATGGTTTCTGTCCAACTTCAGAAAGAATAGCACTACCAGTTTTTACAGACTGGTCACGCAATGCCTCCAAACCAGATGAAAGTAATGGCTTCAAATGTTTAAATAAACCAGAAAAGAAATTTCCAATGCCGCTCCCCCGTTGATAAATTGACGGTCCTTTGTAAAGAGGACCAATATCTGCAAGCCCGTGACCTTGTTGTCTCAAATAATACTGTGTGTAATATGAATACATAATGTCCTACAACTGCAATATATACAGAAAAATTCTTCTATTTATACTCTTTGCGAAAGTGTAGCATTATATAGGTTGGTTTTGTGCTAGCATTAAACGCAACTTTTTTACTGCTTCCATCAGCAATCAAAATGGATATGCTTTCAATAAAAGTTTGTTCAATTGGACAATACTCGATATTTTCAAAAGAAATACAACCACCTTTCGAATCTGCACATGGAATAACTCGTAAAAACCGAGACTCTGTATTACCAATACAGCGTGGATAAATAATATCAGTGTATACAAACATTAAACCTTTCGACTCTGATGCACTTGTTATACGGTTTAAAAATGTGGTATTTTGAGATTTGGGGCTATTTGCCGTTTCATTCTTGTGTTTGTGCAATTCTTGAAATAAAGGATTCCCCCATAAATGGAGAGATACGTCCGGATCATTGGTGTTTCTTATTACAGTGTCTGAAGCGTTTTCTGGCAGCAAATTACCTAGTTGCTTAGGAACAAATACCTTTGGTTCATTTGTTCGAATAAATCTAGACAAAGTATCCGAAAAAACGTTTTTATTTCGTTTTTCAATAGGTATCTGTTTATATATTTCCCCGAGAAACTGTTCAATGCGATCATAATTTTTTACTTGTAATATAGTTTGAATATTTGAACCAACATCGCTTGGTACATTCAGTTTGACGTCACCAGGATTCGAAATTTTTTCAATTACATCTCCAAAACTTTCCGTATCACTTAGGTAATCAAGCATTGCATTTTTGATATGATTTTTAACATTTTCAACATCAGGCAATCTGGTTTTATCCAAATTTGACACAAATTCGTCAATCAAATCTTCAAAATTTATTGAACCGTCATCCTGTTTTTTTACGTTTCCAATGTTTGCTGTTATATCTACACCAAATTCTTTAAAACCAATCTCAATTTTATTTTTTGGTTCAGATTTTTTTGGAACTTCTTGCGAAACTTTACTTATTTTATGCTCGGGATAAAAATTTGAATTGATTGTGTATTTTAAAGAGCCGATTACTCTTTTTGTTTTGGGAATTTGCGCAAAGATATCAACAAAAAGTTCCGATAACGTCTTTTTATTATTTTCGACATTTAAAACCACATTATTAGATACAGAAGTTCCTTGATAAATGTGCAATGTAAAATTGGGTTTATGTCTGGAAACTTTTCTGGTATCTACTGCTTGCAAAATGTTCAACACGCTCATAATTTCTTCTTTTGCAGTTTTTTTATCATCGACATTTAAAATTGCCTTATTTAAAATTTTAAGAAATCGGTTGAAATTTACATCAGTTTTATTTGTATTGTAAGTAATTTTCTGAAGATCATAGATAGATATTTTATATGTATTACCATTTACTTCAATGGACAATTTTTCTTCTTCAGATATCGAAGCGTTTCTTTTCAATTTCCTTTTAATTTTTTTAGGTATAAATTCTTCGACACTTTCATCACCAGAACTCTCTCGAAATTTATTTTCGAGCACAAGTTTAGCAGACTTTTCTGAAAATGACCCATAGCCAATTTCAGTTAAACCAACAAACCATTTTTGACTAAATTTATGCGGCTTCTTCAAATGATTGGTAAAGGCAGCCAATGTATTTTCAGGATAGCTTTGCAGTGAATTATTACTTAGTAGACAAATGTAAAAACTATCTTCTTCCTTGTCAAAAGGCATATTTATTGCTCAAAAACAAAAAGTACAGTGTCATGAGAAAATTGGATGCAATCAATTTATAGTGTTTGCCAGATGAAGGCATTTTTCCCTTGCTGTACTGGTGTTCTTGGTGTCTTCCCAACTTTTCGAATAGGAAAATCAATAATCATTTGTGTAGAAGGTGCATTCGCCCGTTTTAGCTGTGCTCTTGTTCTTGGTCCTGAACGTGGTTTAAGAGTATGTCCTATGGCAGCAACAGATGTAGCGGCTCTTTTACGAAAAGAATGATCAAGAGGTTCATCATCGTCTTCAAATATAGGTTGTCGAAACTGTTGTGAAATTCGTCTTCTATCTGTCGGTGATGTCAAATCTTCAACGTTAAAGTCCATTCCTTCGTAATCATCATAATTTGTAATAGAACTTAGATCGGGATTTGGCGCAGTTTTTTCAATCTGTGGCTGATGTTCAAATACATTTTCGTCTAATGTCATACCCATGACCATCGGTGATGTTTGTATTTGAGCATGTTTACTTTTATAGAATTTTGTTTGTGTTGTAGCATCGTGTTTAACAGTAGACTGGTTTTTTTTATTACGAGTAGGATCTGAAAACGTAATGTCTGGCTGTGCTTTATTTCCACGCATTTTGTTTGCAAAATTCATCAATTGTTGACGATATAGATACCACTTTTTTGTGTCTGTAATTTTATGCATTTTTATAATGTTGTACATTTCATTGTCGAATTTTGACTGCAATTTTTTCTCTTCCAAAATCTTTTTGTAAGAATCAGGAGAAAGCAAATACATTTTCGAGAGGCTATTGCTCATGTTTTTGTAAAAGGGCTCCAATTATACCCGATAAAACACTTCCGATAAGCATAGGCAAAAATCCACCTTTTTGCACGAGTATCTTTCGTTTAGAACTTAAACTTTGTTTTGAGCATGCTAGTCTACGCATCTGCCTTTTATAGCGCGACAATTTTTTTCTAGTTTTATTTGATATTTTATTGTTTCCGGCCAAAATATTTAGAGCGATTTCAGCCATAGTTTTTATTAGTTCTGGGTCTGCATTTTTCATAATTGCACTACAAAGTTTCGGATTTGCCTTGCTGAGCACGTATAGCATATGCTTGTTGTCCATTAATCGTTTCGGGAGTCGCACCATTTTCAATGTTCAACAAATTTTCCGTACAATAACATGTACTGTATTCTCTGTTGAAAATGTTTGTGCGAAAACGCAGCAAATCATTAATTCCTTGTGAAAGGTCAATCAACAAGTAACTGTGGCCAATTGTAGTAATTTCTTTATATATTTTCTGAATTGCTTTAACATTTTCGGGATAAATTTGTCGAGCCAAATGATTAAACTGTGCCTTGTCTCTGGGATTTTTAAAAATGATTATGTATTTGGCATTTAATGAAATGTCTCTGCAATATCTGCTTTGATGAAAAATGTTTTGTGTTATTAATACTACAGATATGTTTCGATGATGTGAGCCTTTAGTAAAAAGTTCACAAACTTGTACACTTGAATTTGCGTCATTCATCATATCATCCAATATAACCAGCATTGGCTCATTTTCATAATTTTCAAATTTTTCGGGAATTTTTGAAACATATTCTATATTTAAACTTTTTGGAAATGCACTTTTTGAGGGCAATGCACCAATTTCATTGTTGCACCATATAATTTTTTCAATATTTGTGTTTATAATATCTAGATTTTTAATCAAATTGCAAGTAAATGTCGTTTTGCCACATCCTGATGGACCCGCAATAATCATTGAAAAGGGGTGTTGTAGTTTTGGGTGCATTTTTACAATTTCTTTTGATTATATTCCGTTTTTGTAAGCCACACTTGTTTCTTGTCTGCTGTTTCTACAAAATACTGCAGTGTTTGGCCAATACCTCGAGTTTTTATAATTTTTATTGGTGCATCAGGATACAAACTAATTTTCTGCAACTGCTGAACATAAAATTTTCCATGTATATTTTTTCCTTTTAAATCTCGTAATGTGTACAAAGGATATGGTTTCTTGTGTATTACACGGTCTACTCTAAAAACTTCTCTAGTCCATTTTTCAGTATAACCATGTTCAAGAGGAGCCTTTTTTCGAATTATACGTACAAAATCTCCTTCTTGTAGTGACGAATGTCTAGTTTTTTCATTTTTATGTTTTTCTTTGATGTATTTATAAATTGTTGCCGTATGATGAGAGCGCACATCGCTGGGTCGCATTTTTATAGTACTGTGTACAGAATTGTTGTAGGAATCTACAAGATGTTGCAAAACATCAATATATCGTCTGTATGATTTTCCTTGAGCAGAGAAAAAGTGAAACATTTTTTCCTTCATTGTTCTATTGAATCTGAAAAGCATATATATAATAATATATATTTTTATAAATTTATGTAAACAATTTTAAATATACCTTTCAACAACGGCTGCCTTGTGCAAAGACTGTATATACGGAAAATGTTGTACAATGCCTTGTCTTGATAGGTATTGTCTAAAAATTGAATTTTTAAATTCTCGTCCAGAGTCTGACTGTACAGCTTTAGGACTTCTTCCAGAATCGTTTATTACTCTTCTAAATGCTCTAGTGGTTTCAACTGCTGTCTTATTTTTTACAGGAACCATCCATCCAAATTTTGAGAAAACATCAATGACTGATAAAATAAATTTGTATCCATCATTGTATTTGGCAAAACTAGCCATGTCGCACAAGTCAATTTCCCATAAATGATCAATGCCCAGAATATTGTAGTGATTACGTTTAAAGTTGTGTGTTGCTGGATTATGTAATGTTACAACCGACTGGTGTTTCAACCATTGTCCAACTTTTTTATTTGAAAAATGTTTTAAATCCCGATGTTTTAGCGACCGTCTCAACTTTTGAGCAGAGCCATACACTGCAGGATCTTTTACATTGTAAAATATTTTTTCTAGCGTTTTGCTCT
>JANTEX010286694.1:0-11327 GCA_024741295.1 Macrocera vittata | reverse complement strand
GCTAGAGTTAAGCCTATAACTGAATGCATGAACGATGCCTTCAGGGAATCATGCCCATTATCTAGGCCGCGAATCCAATCAATGCACTCAATGTAATGTAGTTGACTCAGTTGAATCGGCAGAGCACATTCTCTGCTACTGCCCGGGACTGATGCACTCTAGGTTCAGACATCTTTAGAAATACTTTGTTGGCAGTCTAGCTGACATGTCAGATCTACCGATTCCCAAACTGAACGCTTTTGTGAAGTCGATTCGATTTCTAGAGACCGACCGGAAAGTTTAACCCCGGCGACAGTTTTGATGATCCGAGCCACAGTATTGAGGTGTTCGTTCTGAGCCGGTTTGCTATGGGCCCCAAAGGGCCTAAGATTGGTCCCCTGACATTACCTAAGATCATATCGACAAAAATCGAAAAAAAACCATAAAACTGCGATCCATTTTGTTTTTATTTCAATTTTCTTATTCGTAAGAGAAATGCAACAATCCAATGAAAAAAAAATCGATGAAATCAGGTACAAGAGATTGTTCTTAAGTCGTCGGCTACACATTCCATCAGCAAAAAAAAAAACCTTCGTACGTACTGAAAGTTTCTAAGAAAAATTAAATCTGGGCTAAAAAGAAAAAGAAATCCCAAAAAAAAAACTCAATCTGTTATATTTTCCAATTTTTGGAAGAAACCTCAGCCTGAGCTCGGCCAAACGTCTGCATCGCCAATTGTCTCTTTCTTAACCAACAGAGGATTTTTTGTATCGATTATTTTGTCGTTGACACTGTGCATTCTCAGTGGTTGATGCTGCTGCAATGCAATCCCAAAAGGCCACATAATTTAGTTCGTTCATGATCATCTATTGTTGTGCATGGTCTATTGGTCTGTGCTGTACTTCGTTCATAGCATTTGTTGTTCATGAGCCAATTGACAAAGCAATAACATGTTGGATCTTGTGTGCATCGATTAGATATTGGCCAAGAAAAAAAAAATTGGATGTGTGCCAGAAGAATTCGAACACAGAAACAATGCCACTATATTTGCTGTTCTGTGTGGAATTTAAAAAAAAGGTTTGAGCCAACAGATTTAGTCAGTCCTCTGTGATAGTTTCGCATGTCCATGTATTGTGTCGAATAAAGCTGCCAATTTGGCTTTTATTGCATAATAATCACTCGGATCATCGGCTTTCCGCCTAAACCATAACGCTCAAATTTCGGCTATGAAAATGTAGCTTGCTCACCGTTTTGTTGTGATTAAGAAGAGAGAGATAGAGATCCGAATTCAATTCAGTGATAAAATATTTGAAGAACATCAATGTTGCCTCTGGTTCTCGTTTCGATTCTTAGCGCTTTTTGTTAACAAGAATAATGTAATATAGAGCGTCTATGCATGCTATTCATGCTGATACTGATTTCCAGACTTCTTGAAAAACGTTGAAAAGTTTCATGCATTTCTGTGGGTTCAAAACTTTATCATCGCACAACGATTTTGCCATTCAGTGGTAATGGTCACGGCAATTTATTGTTAAAATCTGATGATCGGACGGTCTATCGATCAGTTGTCATGCTGAAGCCTTTAGTTTTTGCTGATTTGTCTTAATATTTTGTTGAGTTTAGAGATGTGTAAAGTCATAAAAGATGGCAGAAGAGGATGTAGAAGATTTGAAGAAGGAAGATTGTCCACTGGCCAAGACTCTGTCCATGTTCAACTATGACCGATGATACTGATTTTCAGAACTTTTTGAAAAACGTTGAGAAGTTCCATGCATTTCTGTGGGTTCCACAACGATTTGGCCATTCAATGTAGATGATCACGCCAATTTATTGTTGAAATTTGAAGATCGGACTATCGGTCAGTTCTCATGGATGCTGAAGTCTTCTATTCTTGCTGATTTGTCTTAATATGTTGTTGAGTTTAGAGATGTGTCAAGTCATAAAAGAAGACAGAAGCAGATGCAGAAGATTTTAGAAGGAAGATTTCTATGGGTTGCACATCGATTTGACCATTCAATGTAGTTGATCACGCCAACTTATTGTTGAAATCTGATGATCGGACGGTCTATTGATCAGTTCTCATGATGCTGGCGTCTTAAGTTTTTGCTGCTCCGTCTTTTGTTGAGTTTAGAGATGTATAAAGTCATAAAAGATGACAGAAGAGGTTGCAGAAGATTTGAACTGGCCAAGACTCTGTCCATGCTAAACTATGACCGATGATACTGATTTTTAGAACTTCTTGAAAAAACGTTGAAATGTTTCATGCATTTCTGTGGGTTCCACAACGATTTGGCCAGTCAGTGCAGTTGATCACGCCAACTTATTGTTGAAATCTGATGATCAAATGGTATATTGTTCTCATGGCTGCTGACGTCTTTTGTTTTTGCTGATTTGTCCTAATATTTTGTTGAGTTCAGAGATGTGTTAAGTCACAGAAGATGATGGAGAAGATTCGATGAATGAAGATTCATCCGACTTTGACCGTGTTAACCCATACAATAAAAATGTTCCAAAACTGACAACATTTTCCAGATTCTGATTCTGATAACCGTAAAAAATAGAGGATCTGATCGTCGAATCCCCATTTTTTCTTTGGCCATATCTTAATTTCAAACTGTATCCATGCATTTCCGTTGTTGATCAAAACGGCCAAATATTTTCGTAAACTGAACTGGCAGTTTTGCAAATACTCCAATATAACGTTATACAGTTAATGCTGCCATTTATTGATAAACGATGATTTGTGTTAGTGCGGAACTATGAGTAGTTCAACATTCAAATGTGTTGCGGCCGATTGTTTTACGAAAATGCTCGAATTAACCTCGTAATTCCTGAACAGCACTGTGTGTAAATCAATTTGGTCAAGATTATCCATGCTGAAACCGTTCCTATTAAATTGTCATGCGGTTTCCTTCATCAATTTGTGCCTTTGATACATTGTCGACGACATGTTTCGGAATATTCTTGTTCGGATTCATTTAGTTTCCAAACGAATTCAATTTCAAATAATGTACACGCTTCATATGTTGTTTCTCTGTATTATAGTCATACAATAAATTGATATTTTAGGTATTTATATATAAATGTTGAATAGACATAACTTTACTACACATTTTGTGATAACATTTGATCGATTAGAGGAACCAACCGATTTGATAATGTGATGGGCTTAGCTTTTTAAATATTTTAAGACTTCAATAGTAAGTTATCCTGTTAGCATATTGGAACTGAACAAAATTACTTTCGACACTTATAATCGCATAGCGATTCATCTTTAAATACAAAAAAAATTGAGTTCAGAGAATCCACCAGCAGAATCCGAAGCATACAAATTGTAGCCATATTTCAACAGATATAGAAACCGAAACTTTATATAGGTAAATTCAAATCACCACTATGCAATTATAACGCGATGAAAGTAAGTTTGGTGTCAGGCAAAAAAATGTAATTTAAACTTTTTAAAATACTAATTACTGTTGTACGTCGGCAAGACGACGTCCGCTTTAACGTTTTCCATCAAAATACGATGCTGTTTTTCGAACCGAATGACCAGTACGGTCAGTGCTACGATGCGATGCATTTGTACGATCACGTTGTCCACCATGCACTGCTGATGCTGCTGCTGAGGTATGCATGTTGTCATCGATTTTCGGTTTGTCTCGATTAGACAACAGATCGTCCTTCATTCGACGTTGCTCTAGATATTTACGATCATCCCGTTGACTGTTACTATCAATGAATGTATGTTGTCGATTGTCGTCTGCTGTTGTTCGGCGATTTCTTTGTTCGTTCGGCTGCTGATATCGCCGTTCTACCTGTTCATATTTGTCCGATTCCTCTCGTTGTTTAGATGATGCCGAGACGCCCGGAAATGGATGCCGCTCTGTTCGGTTCTCGCGCACAACAACTTGATGCTTCCGAGCCTCATATGGATCATCATTTTTTGGTGCCTCAATTCGTTTTCGAACAACCGGTTTTTCGGCAGTGTCTTTTCGCTGCTCCATCGGTTTATCGATACGTGATCGTTTTAATGCGGCCCCATTAGCTGTTTGCGCAATGGTTGCTGGTCGATCAAAACGTTCATCGGCAAATGGATCATTATGTCTGCCAATGGGAGTATTTTGCTTGAATAGTGGTGGCGGCGAATGTGTTCGTTTGGACGTCAACGATTGCTTAACATCCTGTCCACGATCATGTGTTGCATTAGAAGAACGGCTGCGATTCGTTTCCCATCGTAATTGAGCCGCTTTCTGCTCGATCGGTGTCATCTTTGCCGTTTTGAGATTAGCAATCACCTCTGCTGTGTCTGCTCGACGATTCGAACCACTGTCCATTATGTGATCGCGATCGCTTGCTTGCCGATAATATACGGATGATCGTTCATTTTGGCGGCCATCAGATTTCGTAAATCTCTCATTGACGCCGGATTTCGGATTAATGGCCGTATGTCTGGTCGAATTTGTATCGATGCGTGCCGGCCGATTACTTGTTGTCGACAGTTCATGGTCCAACATCTTTTTTTCGTGTTCCGATGCATATTGACGAGAGGCCGCAACAATGTTACGTGATGGTTGCCTATCATTTGTCGATGCATTTGGCCGAACGGCACTCGATTGTTTATAATTTGAGAAATCATCCAATTTTTTCGGATTTGCAGCAGATGAATATTGTTGGCCGCCGCTGAAAGATGATGCCGGCTCACGAAATCCGCCGTGTTCGTACATTGATTCGGTGCCATAGCCAGGTCTGTCTCGAGAGTCTCGTGCCGTCGTCGTAGTTGTTGCTGTTGTTGTCGACAATGGAAATGTATCCAATTTCTTACCTGACTGCGAATATTGCCTGTTGACCAATAACCGTGAGCCACGATCACCACTTGACTGTTCGGCCAGTTGATAGGCTGATTTGGTCGAGCGATAATCAGCTCTGGATGTATCCGGTGGTAAATTTGCCGAAACATTGTCATAACGTTCCTTCGATCGCATCTGTTTGTCACGATCGTTTGCACTGAAATCATTGGTGTCATACTTTCGATCATCTCGGCTACGTTGTTGATCATTACGATTGATCGGTTTTAACATATGCATCGACGAATCAACAACACGGTCAGCCGATCGACGTAATGTACATGCGGCATAATCTCTGTCACGCATTGAAGACGCTGGCATTTGAAGAAATTCGAGCGGACGTTCTCTGGATGTCGGTCGACGTTCCAATTGATCATTGGATCGGGATTGCTGTTGGTATACGGGTACCTTGGGACTGTCCCGGTTTCGACTTTTCTGGTCTACGCCAATGGATTGTCGTGTAAACTGAAAACGGAAAACGAAAATTTATTTACAATTCTGTGTGTGTGTGTTACGAGGCAATTAATTGCTTACCCCTTGACGATCATCCGATCGTGTCTGTGGCCAGTTGCTGCTCAATTGAAAACGTTCATCATCATTTTCAGAGTATTGCTGCCGACGTGCGACTGCATAACGTTCACTGTTTGTCGCGTCAAAATTGCCGTTATCGTTCCAATCTATCGTTCCGCGCAATGGCACAACGGCCGATTGTTCCACGAAATCGGTTCTGCTAAACCGCGTAAATGGATTTGTGCGTCGATTCGACGATGCTTCGTCACGTGAATAGCTGTCTTGACGATCACCTCCAACGGCATACTGACGCGACTCATCGACGTAATTCGATGAGATTTCTTGTCGTCTCATAACTACATTGTCCCGGTCCATTGAATGCTTTCGTATACCAAAACGATCATCGAATTCATTTTGTATTCGTTGAATATGTTTGTCAAACATGCCGCCGCCAGTATACAGAGACGGTGTCAACGGCAACAGTTTCATTTCCGATTGATTTTCGTTCAAAAATGTCGGCATTCGCTCATCGGTATTCGATTCGTATCGCTGTTCACGATCCGACGATTTCGGCACCATCAATCCTCGATGGATTGGCGGCGACCGTGATCGTCGACCCATTGCAACATTACGTTCCGATTTACCGCCGCCGCTGTTCCGATAAATTGTTTTATCGTCGCCAAGTGTACCAAGAGGCGGCGTACAATCAACGTTGGCATTGATGTTGTGATCGGAACGCCGTTGCTGTTGCTGTTGTTGGTGTTGTTGTTGTTGCTGCGTAAAAGTCATCAACGATGATGAATTACGTGCTTGTGGCTCTAGATCATGGAAATTTTTTGATGTAAAATGTGGTGGCGTTTTTTCTTGTTGCCCACGTTGCAATGGCGATAAACTGTTTCGACGTTGCACATCCAACGAAAATCGATCGGATTTATGTGAAGCATGCGCTGCTTCTTCGTATATGGGACTACGACGACGTACGACCGGATAGACAGTAGTCAAACTCATGTCGATGTCAGTGAATCGGCCGCCGCCGATTCGTTTAGCATCGATTGGAATCATTCGTCTTGGCTCATCATTACTTCTGTTGTTGTCGTAGATTTTCGGCTGACGATAAGCAAACGATTCACGTTTTTCGTCGGTAAATCTATTGACATTATCTCGATGATGGTGTCGAGTGCTGGCTGCTTGTGGTGCTACAGCTGTACGGTTCTCTGCAATAAGTGGTTGGCGATCGCCAGCGTTGACACGTTGATCGCGTGTGAAATGATGTATGCCACCACGACCACCACCACTTTGTTTAGCTAAAATTCGTCGCTGAGCATTTCGAACAATGTTTCGGGCAGCAATATTTCCGTTTCCATTTCGTTGTCCTCTTCCTCTTCTTGTCCGTCGTGCCGGACTTCGAGATCGTCTTTCGGCATACTTGCCTATTTCTCGTTCTCTTGCCAATTTGGCTGCATTTCGTTCGGATTCTTTTTTTTCGGCAATTTCGGCCGCTTGCTTCAAGTCGGCTTCGGCTTGGATACGCAACTCTTTAATTCGTTCACGTTCGGCCATCACCTCATTTTCCATGGCGATAATTTCGGTACTCGTCTTATTGGCATCAGTGTGTCTATTAATTTTCGGCATTAAGCCTCTTTTCTCGGACAAGGATCGACTCTCTTTTATGGCCAGTTCAAGTTTGGCAATTTCGTCTTGCTTCAATTTTTGCAACAATTTCGTTTCATGGATAACTTTGACCGTGTCGGACATAGATTTCGATGGGGTGTCAGCGGTTGATGGCCGTCGATTTGGGAAATTTTTGTCAGCATGGGAGGATTTATGTCGATTTGACGACGACCTTTGCATGTTTCGGCGGTTGATTCTCGTTTTTGTTTGATTACCACGAACTGGTCTCAGTTTTGCTTGGTGCATACGAACCAGATGTTGTCGTTTCTGTTGCATTTCAATGAATTCTTTGCGACCCGGAGACATTTGACGTCGAATACGTATACGGTTGGCTGGACGATTAGAATCGCCGCCGCCACTACCACGGATACGAATACGGTTTCTCTCATTTACCTGTTCTTTGGTGGTTCTTGAATTTGAGGATTTCCGATTGCCATTTGGATCACTTGCACGAATGCTGTGCGATTGCGGCATTTTTTCTTTTGCACTCAAACGGTTTAAGGATAATTTTGAAACAAAAACCTTTTTTTAGAGAAAAATTCGATAAATGCGACGCATGAAGTTGTTGGCTTTTTTTTACACACGGTGAGTAAAACGCACACATACAAATTTTATGGAAATGTGTTGCGCGCGCACCTGTTAAATGTCAGACATTTCAGCCGGTACTTCGACAAATTGCCGATATGTAGACGATGCCGCCGATTTAGCATCTTTTTACATTCCTTTGTACGTACGTCTTTTATATGTACCAACTGGAACGTGACTGGAATTTTGTGGTATAATTATGGAAAACAAATGCTATATATAGGTATCCCATTCGCACTTGTCTCCTTACACGCATTTTCCATCGCATTCACATCGATTCGCAACATTTTTGTTCGTCATTTTCTTCCTTCGTGTTGGTACCGCACTTCATTTTGGAAAAAAAAAGAAGAAAACTTTAATGGCGTTTTACATTTCATGTTTCACCGTGTTCGTGTTTAATTTGTGAAAAACAAAATTCAAATTTTATCGAATCCATTCAGCACATGTGTAATTTATCTGGTAAGTCTTTTATAAATTACCTATTTCTGTTGTAACGCGTGAAAAATGACCAAAATATTGTGTAAAGTAAAGTTATCAAAAAGTTTTCGTAAAGGTAAAGTGCATATGACAGACTGTTCGTCCAACCAAAATCAAAAAAAAAAAAAACTGCCTCTGATTGCTGCCTTTTGTGGTTGTGACATACATTTTTCGATTCGGAAACATAATTTGATCAAAATGATCATCAAAAAAGGCAATTATTTGTGATATTACACAAGGGCTCATTTGGGGCTGGCCCCAAATTTGCAATTTCACGGCATTGAATCATATACGGAAATTGTACGCATACACACAGTGGAGTGGTTACACGCAAGTATATTGTGCCAAACTGCATATTCCGAATGCTGTTGGTGTGCAAAATTTTCGTTTGACCAAAATCAGTTTTTTTTTTGCTAAATTTAATCGGATGACGGTTTTACAGCCTCGGTTATTTATATAATTACGTAATTGCGAAAATTTTGTTATCAAAACGGTAACAAAAAGGTAACAGGTATAACAGTATATATGTTAAATGACTATGCGAGGAGTCATAAATTTACTGTCCAAATTGTGTCCGAATCGAGGTAATCATTAGGCAATTTGAATTGCTCACAGAACATACATTTTTTATCCAAATAGACGTTAACTGCTTTGCCCTGGTGACACTTTGACCACAGTATTTTGTTGAGAGCCATATTGATGGAAATGCCGCAGTGTGTCCAGTAACATGTATAGAATTAATGCCACTTAAGAATATAAATAAAAACAGTCATGGGAGTGTAAATAAAAAACGCGACACTGTGATGTTGATGATTACACCAAAGTTCCACATCGCGACACAGACGGAATACGCTTGCTATATGTACAGCATGCCGATTAGAGAATCAATAGATTGTCAGACGATCATGTTTTGCACCCCGGGCTCTCCGAACGACTTTAATTTTCTTACTTGTCTTGTATCTTTCACCGCTCCTAGTTTGAAATGAGTTCGTCTTTTAGTTTTCAAAGGTGCAGTCTCGGTCCAAATGATTTTGCCTGCATTTTTTTCTAACGAATTTACCATCATTGACGCAGTGATGGTTGCACTGTTCTGAATTAACCGACAGCGCACCGTGTCGCCAACCCGGCAAGGTCATTTATTGCAGATTTCGGAATCGGATGGTAAACGCCTGTCTTAGTTTTTGCTGGCGAGTCCATATGCCAGGCAATCGCAGATAAAATGATTCGCCAACTCATCGTCAAAACCATATGCAGGACAACTCGCAGAGTCAACAAAGCGCATCACTCTAAGATGGCTGCGTGGCTTACAGTGGCCCGTCATGATATTTTGTGTCAAAGCCAATGATATTTTTGGTTCTTTCACAAATATTTTGGTCTGTCTGCAAGTTTCTAAGGATTGCCAACACCGAATGAGTCGGTTTCTAAATAAGTTGTCTATATCTCACATGAGCTCAGCTAGTGAGAAACCTATCGCTGGTTCCGGTCAGCGAGTTTGTTCAGTACCAGAATGCTTTCTTCGACCAATCCAGACAATACTGGGCAAGAAGTGCTAGAAGTGCCGCTTGACTCACTACAAATGTATATTCGCGAGTTGTCTGAGTAGCCAGTTACTCGATCTCATCCATTTCACAACACGCTTTGATTGCCAATACTTCAGCTTGAAATACCGTTGTATGCATTCCAAAGAGCACAGACAAGCTAGCGTCAGCATTTGAAAAACAATACGCCCGCTTCCGTACCACCATCCATTCTTGAGTTATCAGTTTGAAATGCTGATCTTCTCAAAGTTTGGAGGTGCGATCCAGGATTGTGCCAATCCTCTTTATTTGGTATTGTGACACCGTACTATCGACGAAAAATAAATTCGCGCGGAACGTAGTCAACAACAAAAACATCAAAAAGGTCTGCAGAAAAATTCCAGATGTCTGAACGACCACTTCTTCTATTCCTACTCAACCATACCGTTTAACTTCAGTCTGACAACAGTCTTTATTGCTCGATTAATCGTTTAAATCTGTAAGAATGATCATTCTCGGTTCGGCTAGCAACGAGAATATAATCGATGTACACGAACCCTAATTCAATATCGCGGTAAATTTGGTCTAAGACTTCTCAAAAAGGTCTTGCCGAGATTTTATATGCCCAATGCCATTTAAGTAAGTTCAAACAGACCAAATTGAGTCGTCAGAACCATTTTACGGGCGTCTTATTCGGCGATTAAATACTAATGGTATAGGCACGGATAAAGTTTATTTTTGAAAAAAAATCAGCATCCATCAAGACGCATCTAGAAGTCGTCTATGAGTGGAATAGGATAGCAATTAGCCCATGTGATTCTATTCAGGTACCTATAGCCTTCACATAGATGTCTATGAAAGAAATGATATTCCATTTGTCCCAAGGACTTGATTATTAAGGCGTTCTATTCGGAAGGATAAATGACAACCTATCTAAATGTTTCATATTGTAAACATTCCAGCCAAATTAATTCAAATAATATAACAATTAGTTACACATTTTGTACATCTATAAAATATTATATGTTAATGTTCTGTAGTGTATAAAAAAAAAAGCTATTCCAGAAATAGAATTTTGGTGTCATTCATAAATTAACGACCGTGGTAACTCATTTATGATAAAGGTATACAGGCTTTTCGGTCAATTTTCGTAGTAAATGTTTCGGCGTTTCTAATTTGTGCCATTTTCAAAAGATATTTGTTTATTCTAAATGGAAACAAAGAGTTACACAATTTATGAATTCACACACTTATCAATTATTCTATTTTATTGATAAGTGTGTGAATTAATAAAATGTGTAACTTTTTGTATGTGTCCTTTTTCCAATTAAAATACTCAAAAATCCCTTGAAAATGGCACAAATTAGAAACGCCGAAACATGTTGAGAGAAATAAGATAAATATATAAATTTGGTTTTTTTGTTTACCTTATGTTATTAATGTTAGGGTTATTTATTAAAATTAATTATAAAATTTATTAAGAACTTATAAGTAAGTAAAGGTAAACGTACATAAGGTAAAAAAATAATAAATTTGAAGTGGGATTAAAGTTTAAATTCGGTCTTAATTGGGTTTATTTTATTAATAAAGTATTTCATCATATTTATCATTGTTAGTGCACTGAACAGAATACTCCAACAAAATTGTTTTTACAAAATGTTTTTATATAGTAGCTTTTTCTTTAATGACTGATAACTAGACTGTTTGATATCATTTTGTAGAGATTGAAGTAAAAACATTACAT
>JANTEX010286583.1:0-11329 GCA_024741295.1 Macrocera vittata | reverse complement strand
CTGCATGTTGTCAAAGTTACATTTTTTCAGAAATATAATCTCAAAAGTCATTTGATATCATTTGTTGTCAAATTTAAAAATAATTGTAAATTTGACAGCATTTGCTGTCGGAAATGATGTTGTAATTTTGAACACATTTGTTGTCAATGTTAAAACGCAAATATATGACAACAATTGCTGTTAATTTTACAACGATAAAGCTTAACAATCTACTGACCGGTGATCAGCCGCGGTTTAAGTGGACAATCATTATCCCTACAGAGCCACACCCACAAGAATATAATATATAATAAATTCGGGTCCACGGATCAAATCAAGATAACGTATTGGATGCAGTTCTGGACACAATCTACATAATTGACTGTCAGGATATGAACTTTCTAAAACTGAGTTTTTTCTCAAAACATAGAAGCAAATCAAATCAATCGATTTTAGAATTCACTACAGAATTGGCGAAGTAGTTGTGCGCTCGAGAAACAAGGAAAATACGGTGTCACTTGCTGTGTGCTTACGAGCTTGGAGTAAGGAGATGCTCCTATTAAGTATCAATTAAACGAGCTCAATTAAGGAACTAATTATCACCTTACTTCCAGACGTATAACGGTGGCTGACCAACTACAGCCTATCGAATCAAATGCTGCATCTGGGTCATCATCAACTTGCCCCGCCAATCATGTCTGATTTGAAAAGCCACAACTCAAACCAATATACGAGAACAAGCCATTTGGTACTCATCGCGACACTAATCAGATGTATCGCAAGATGTTCTGTGTGAAAATAGCACCAGATAAGGGGCATAGCTTTATGGATGACAAATTGTGCAATTTAAATGGAGAGATTGTATTTTTTTTATCTGATGAAAAAGGTTAGTTTCATTTACACTGTTGCAAGTAATCATTACACCAATATAATCTTCATGTGATCAAATATAAGTGCCGAAATAAAGTACCTCGGATACACAATTGATGTTAATGGTATACGGCCATTGAAAAGCAAGGTTCATACAAACTGCAAGAAATTGCCAGCGAAGAATGTAGCAGAGCTCCAATTTTTGATGCTTCACCAAGTGCTGACAATCACGTTTTTTCGGTGGGCATATCAAACTGTGAAGTTTACGTCTATGACAATTTTCATTTGGATCAAATCGAAACGTAAGCGACTACAAGAGATGTAATTCGACAATAAAGGGCGACGGACCCTGAAACGGCAATTTTGTACAATGGTTTACATCGAGCGCAAAATTGACAGATAGTATGAACAATTCGAACATTTTGAACTACATACATCGATGTTGCATTTTGAATGGAATTCGTGTGATTGTTCGGGGGGAAATGCGTCGGGTTGCATTGTAAGGTCGCACATGGATATTGTACGGATGAAAGTGCTCGCTAAAAGTTTTATTTAGATTTAATCCCCAAACCCTTTCGCCCTCTGGCTACGCCTCTGCTTCTGTGAGAATATCAAAAAAAAGGGACTGTTAGATTGCATAGACACATTTCTAAGGATCACTGCAATCGTATAGTTCTCCTTAAAAATTAGGCGGTAACTTCACAGTAAATAGATCCAAAATATTAACCATCTAACCAGGCTGTAGAGTACCTAATGAGGTAAATGACTGAACCAACTCAAACAAATGTTATTGGTTTAAGTGATAACTTGGCTTCATCAAAGGAAATCATCGCTCCAGCAAAAGCGAATTGAACTCTCGAATCCTTTTAAACTATCGCTCTGTGATAATAACTATATTCCTTACCGAGTTCCTTACACACTTACAGAGACTTTCGACCTCCTCTAGTTAGACTCTTTAGATCTACCCATACTGCTGAAGTTATTCCTCTTAATTGGCGAATGGAGAAAATCTATGATAACTACTCGTATATTAGACAGAGTATATTTTTAAGCAACCCTCTTCACAGTTATTCTTACCAGCAGGGCGCAAATCCGCTGTAACAGCCCTCTATGTAGCATTATACGCTTTTATTGATGATCTTTGTTACTTGGTAATCATCTTGTTCCGTTCACTAGGGAAAAACCGAGTAGACTTGGAATTGAGAAACTGTATTGCCGTACTCGTTTTAGGAGAACAACACCTTTGAGTTAGTTCCAAAGGAGGACGTTATCATCTGATATTTTGACTAAAAGTCCCACAAAATGTAAAATAAAAAAAGACATCCCTCGAAAATCCAACGAGTTCACATCGTGATAACCGTTCGATAAGTTCACAGACCCTATGCCTGTCGAAAAACGACTATATACAAACCGGTGGCGCCGTTGAAACGAAAAATAAATATATTACCATTACTCCAGTTCAGTTTCAATAACTTAAATAATATAAACACTTTGCGGCCAACATAAATACTATGCATGACGACTTATAGACAGGCAGACATAGGTATACATGTATACATAATTACATTTATGTGGCGACGCACGTTCATGGCATAAATTTATGTTTATAGAATAAAAAACACCGACTTCAAATATCCCAAAATCATAAATTTCGTATGCTGATCAAGTGAAATAGCTTAACGACCATATGGCCATTTATTTTTGAATAAAATTGTTGAACTCTCTCATATCCATTCAACATAGCTATCCTATTCAATCATGTTTAGGGATGTTAATACGTTTTCGGTGCCCGGCCTCTCTAGTATGTGTGTTCCTATGACAAACAGGTACCCGATTTACAGGTTCATGAAACCCGGGTGCAGGCAATCCGGTAACACGAAACCCGCTTGCAGAAAACACGGATACACGAAACCTTGATATCCGAAACTAGAGAACACGAAACTCGAATCAAAGGGGTCAACCAGTTCGACTAACTCTTTAAACTGAAATCTCAGGTGACATAACCTCTTATTAACATTTGTGACGATAAGGCACTTGAGAATAAGTCAAAGTTGCTCTGTGACTTATTCTCACAAAATAACAGGGCACCTGTGACTTATTCTCAAGTCAAGTTACGTCACCAAAGTTTTGGAGAGAATAAGTCGACTGTGACTGATTCTCAAGTGCCATATTGATACCAACTTTTCGTGAGAATCAGTCTCATCTGCACTGTGACTTATCGTCAAAATTAGGTGACGGTAAGTCACTTGGGAATAAGACACAGTGCAGATGTGACTTAATCTCACGAAAAGTTGGTGACGATATGTCACTTGAGAATAAGTCACAGTTGCTCTGTGACATTACCTAATTTAGTGCATGCATCGAGGGACAACCACTACAAAAAAGTGTGCAATGCATCGAGGGACAACCATTACAAAAAAGCGTGCAAGGAATTGCTCAGTTTTCCTTGAGAATTCGACGGAATTTCTCAGGCGATGTCCCAAAGAATTTCTCGAAAATGTATTCTTTCGGTAAGTATTGTATACAGAGTTCACGAGATAGCGAGACTTGATTCTTCGGAAGTAGTCAGGCTACCGGGTAGTAATATGCAAGGATTAATTTAGTCGGTATATTTGTGGTGAAATCGTTAATGTTATTTGTGACAAACGGGACGATTTTGAGCTTCGAATCAAACCAGCTAAGCAGATTCCAAAAAATATCAAGGCTTACATTTTGCTACCTATTATGTAGCACAAAGTAGAAAAGCATCTAAAGAGCCTTATCATACATAATCCGACTATTCCGATGGGTTATCCAGAAGAAATAGCCGCATTAAGCTTCTTATAGATGACGAAAGCTTCAAGCCGCCGGCCAAGCAATCTTATAGTTCTGAAATCAAAATCTTGTCCACGAATGGTCCATGGGTCTATTCAGACATCCGCTCACCTTTACAAGTTGACTAAGCAAGATGATAATTCCATTTTCGTGGGACAAAGTAATAGTCCCGTCATAACCACGCTGCTGAGAGGCTTCTTGAATGAAACCCCCAAATTCTTTTGATGAATCTAATGCAGCATATTCTTATTCTTCTACTGCCCATTTATTTATGGCTCAGTGTTTGCAAATTCAATTGCTTCTTCTTAATTTTCAGTGATTGCACAATAGCCTGGCAATCGTTCTTCATGAACCTGAAAAATTTATATATAATGGCGATATGATTGAAACTGTCAACGATAAGAATATTTAAGGAATAAAAGAAAGTCACAAAAGGCAACCGTGCCGTTCCAAAAGTTTCTATGGATAAATCCGCTCAGTGATTTTATTGAAACAATACAGATTTCACCCAAAATCTGTCGATATAACGCCTTTGACAAATCAAAGCAGATTTCTCACAGAACTAAAAACTATTTTTGGTAGGCTGAATTGTTTTTTATTGTCCACATATATACTGGACATGCACAAAGGATATAATTCGAGGTAACTCCACTTGTGGTTACTTGCATACTGCGTCCTAACAGACGTATTATGTCCTCGTTGTTACAAGGCTAAGTAGAAGAACAATCTTCTATCTCATAGACCATGAATCTTCTTTAAATTTTCAGTAACCAGATCGTTCAGTGTTGAGATTTTATCAATCAACCAGTCTCCAGTGTGCTGCCTGGTTTCATTGGTATGCCAAAATTTACTCTTTTCCCTATTACTTATTACTACCTTCCTCTTTGATAAATTTCAGCAGAGGCTCGTTGTCTCACCGCTCTGTATCGAACTTTCACAAACATTTCTTTCATGCATGGATTAATGGTCAGTAAGATGATGTATCTGCATCGCCATTGTACAAATTCAGAGATTCGCCTTTGATTTTGGGTAAATTTTCAGTACAAATTTTATATTTCGATATTCGTCTTCTAGTTTTGTCAAGTGGAGAAAAAAAAATGTTTTGGTTAGAAAAACTTTTTTTAAATAATTGATTTCGATGAAACGTCTTACGATCTGTAACCTAGAGATCGTTACGCGTATTTTAGCATACAATATGTCAAAATCGGACCACTTTTAAATTTTAACTTTGTCCTAAATTTCAAAAATTTCAATGGCTGAGGGGCAGTTCAAAACTACATTTTGTACTAAAACTTTTTTTTTTGTCGGTTCGGTTCCGATCTCAGGCATTTTGATTTTCCAAAAATCGTCATTTATCGATTTTCGAGATGGGAAAACAGCCATTTTAATAAGGAAATTTAAAAAGACGCTAAGAGGAGATATGTTATGTTGGAGGTCCCAAAGATTGATTTTTACTCAGAAAATGTCTATTTTCTCCGAGACAGTTCATCTTTACAACTAGAAGGACCTTTTTTGTATGAAAAATAAAATTGCTACCGACTAGTTAGTAACCTTAACGGTCCGTCCACTTCGGTACTAAATACTTATGGGTGGGTACTAAATCTGGGCAAAAGTTTGAGATGATCAGTGCACCAATAGTCGGTTAACGAATCATCAAAATTTTATCGCGGCGCTGGGGTTACCAATTTTACTTTTTACAATATTTGTTTTGTTTTCTAAACCCATTACTTCATTACGAAATTGTATTAAATGGGTACTAAATTCTTGTAAAGTTTCACTCGATCTGACAAAGTTTCAGATGGGATGACCAACAGAAAACCGAGCTGTTTCTTATTGTCATGTAACTACTGGTTCAGTTAATCGCCAATCATAACTTCACTTGCAAAGTTATATTGTCATAAAGTCACATCGTGCTCAGAAATCAACTTCTAGCGTCAACATGACAATTTTTCATTAAATTTCTAATGCAAATAATTTCAAGCCTTGCTAGATTTTAGCAAAAAGAAACTACTTGAAAGTTCAAAATGTAGAAGAAATTTTACGGAAATTTGACCACACCAACGAACTTTGTATCGTAGGGGTGTTCCCTGGTGTCGATGATTTTACATAAATTTTCCTGTTCTAGAATAGCGAAGAAAATCAATATTCTAGCGAGAACAGACAAAACAAAATAAAAAATCTCTTATGCAGTATGCAGAGATATGGATCTGCATTCATTCATCTTTCAGTATGTCTTATAAAACATTGGAGTTTGCTGTCAGACATCATATCTTTACCGCAGGTGCTGATTTAATAAAATCATTTAAACATTCATGGCCTTATTGTATGCTTGCTTGATGCAAGCTTACGTAAAGCCAGATTTAAGATGACTTCATTTCAGAATTTGTAAAATTTAGTCAATTCTTGCAAACGTGAGTGTTATTCAAACCTGAATTTTCCAGAATGTTGATTTATATATGCACATTAAATGTTGTGTGTCCTTAAAGAATCCGAAAGGACAGATTGTGCTGACTGCGGCATAGAAGCTGAAATGATTTCGGATACCAGAGTTTATTTCTGCCTGTTTTCCCGGGTTTTTTACTACCCGGACACTCGGGTGAAATTTATTTGGGTATTGACATCACTTTGTACTAATCTCGTTCCGTTTTAGGATATTGCACAATAACAATCCTTATATACCTATATAACATATATCTGTTTAATAAAATTTTATATTGGTCTCTATTTCTTCGTTGCTCCTGTATTACAATACACATATATACCAGCTCAAATATAACCGCAAAGTCTTTTTGGCATAACACTGACACAAGTCATATTGAGTTATTATAACGGTCAATGGTTGCCAAGACTACGTTATCCGCAATGTATGAATCCTTGTATTTGGGTGACGTCATTGTACGCAAGCGCAATTTTCCGACCATTTTCTTCGGTTACTTTTTTATATGATTATTTTCCCAAATGCATTTACTTGCATAACATTGCTGGATGTTTGAAAAGCTTTAAATTGTGTATGTGTTTTTATATGTGTGTATGTGAGACATATATTTGTATATACGAGTATATATGCTATGTGTGTAAGATGTGCTTATGAGTGAAACTTCAGAGTGACACTGTACTAGTATAGCTTGCGTATTTAAGCACGAAGCTTTTGTTAAGAAAACACTAGGTCCACTCAAGTATTTAATGAAATATATACATATGTATGTTATATACCTATTCAATTTCTGATTTTGAAGTAAACGTAAAACAATGTATAAAAACTTGAAGCTTTTTCATTTGACGTAGTAGAAAATTAAAAAGAAAAAGAAAACAGTATGAAGAGAGCTTTTAATACTTGGTGTCGCCGCTATGTATACGTATAAGTAAATAATGGGTTACGTTTTATAATGGAATGGTTCAGTATGATGATGAATGATTTATTATTATGGGTGTACACAGTATAGAGTATTAGTATATATATATTTATAATACATTAAAGATATATAAAGAAAATGTATTAAACATATTATATTACAGCAAAGCCGAAAGTAGAATATTTACTGTTTTTTATATACATACCCGCATAACTTTTTTTATATTGACGTTTCCTCAATTTACACCCTTATGCCAGTGCTGAAAACTGAACTATCCGATCACATAAACTTAAGTTTACCAAAAACTTTCCAAGTGAAAATTTGTTTATTTAACGGACGTATATTTTCCAAGTGTTATTGTAAATTCGTTTTCAATTGTTGGACCCTAAATAGCCAGTCATGGTCGTTCAGATATGTATTTCCTGTATATTAAAAAACCACAGCCTCAACAGCCTATTGAAAATGAAACAGCTCAATTTTTGCACTGAGTTTTCAGCTGAGATTTGAATGGCTTAAACGTAAAATTGTTATACCTACAGCTCAAAACTCAATCCCGAGAGCAAAGACTCGAAGGCAAAATTTTATTTTTACGCACACGTACACAGCATATTTGTCAAATCATAATCACTATAAATAGCGCAAGGTAATTACTTCTGTATCACACTAAAAAACTAAACTTTTGAAACTATTTTCGGAATATTTTTTTTAAAATCTTAAAATATGTGTACTATCCTTGTATTTATACTTTATTATACTCGGATACATAAAAGCTTTTTGGCTTTTATGCCTTTTGATACAAATGCTGTATGACACCTCCACCTTTAACGAGCGTTAATGCGACAACAAGGTTAGATACTTGCTGTAACTCATCTATCTACTCGTAGCTATGCCTATGTAATATTATATGTATGTCACAAAAAAAAAGGCGTAGGCGCGTAGCTTGATCGTGACTAATCATTGAAATACAATACGTTTTATGTAGCATTTCCTCTTGAATATATATTTGAACTTTTGGGAAATCCTTTTGCTTATTTGATGATACACATAAAACTTTTTTGGTACTTCTACTGAATTTTGTATAAGCGCAAGAGTATCGATATATTATATGTATATTATGTAGATGTAAGTGTAAATGTTTGGATAGAGCGAAAAAATACAATATTTCTTGTGTCTGTCTCCACAGCCGGATCACTTCGTCTGATCGATCTGAAACTATTCACAGATAATTGGTATCCTATTGGTACCATAATTAGTTCTAACGGGAAAAAATAAGCGCCTAAAAAACTCATCTGCGACGGTGCATCTCCCCTGCCGAGTCACTTTGTGCGGTCGATCTGAGACTTTACAGATAATCAGTAACTAATTATTACCATTTAGTAAAATTAGTATCTCAAAGAATCCTGAGATATATCACAAAGGCTGTTTTGGACTTAATTTTTAATATTAATAAACTTATTGCCAAAATTAGTACTAATAAAAAACGATTTAAAGACGAAGTAGCTAAATGAGATTCTCAAAGGTGTCATAATCAACTAATCATAATGTACTAAGTATTAGTATAAGAAAAATTGGCAATTCGATCCTGATAATTGGTTGCTCAAAATCAGTACTAATAAAAAGCTACTTAAAAACGATATGGCTAATTAGTGCCACAAAGGTAAAATAATATACTGATCAGTAGTGTCTTCGTCTATATCTTAGTGCGCGTGAGAATAACATACAAGATTGTGCATAATGAGACGGCTGGTAAAATAGACGAATCCGGACAAGAAAAATTACAATTCGGTGATAGACAACCACAATGCGCGGATGAATTTGCGACCGAAGTCGGAAACCGTTGAACGTGGTAGATCACAGTATGACTCGCCAAAAGTGCAGCTAGGAAATCGTCGCCAGATAATCATTTTACACAAACACACCGTCCGATGTGTGAAATGGTCCGAGACCATTTTCAGGAAGCGTTTTTAAACATAAATGCCACGAGAGACGTCCTTTTAGGACCACCGGTGCGTATTTGGATTTCGAGGCGGTGAAGTTGCTAAGGTCTTAAGGCTACCTTAGTCTAGTCAATAACGGATATAAAGGATGCATCGAGCCTCTTAGCAAAGCAGACTTTAAGCTCTGGGTTTGTATTAGACAAGCGAAAATCAAGGTTACGCAACAGATGAGCTTCTGGGTGACATATATCACTGTATTCGAAAAACAGGCAGCAAAGTTGGGCGATTAAAGTGATTCAGGTTAACTTAAGGCCCTCAAAGTGTTCCTCGGGCAACATGGTGATCTTCCTATTCGAGCCATGGTTTCGTCGGATCAGACCAACAGGTCTGACGTCCTTCATACTATAGATTATGGATCACCTAATGGAACTAGGACTAGATACGCTCTAGTATTTCATCTTCTTGAAAACACAGCATGCACACATCAGAGCTAGATCCATTGATACCGCTTAAACTAGTACGGATGGTCAAGAATCTATTCACCACAAACAGTATACGCTAGCGTCGTCTCTAAAACAGTGTTAATGCTATTTACGACAAAAACCAAAGTTCAAGACTTTATAGTACCGAGAATGAATGGATTAACATTAAAAGTGCGAAATGTCTTTCTATAATTGACTGTTCAGAAAGACGTGGATCTGTCTCTTAGAGCAGCTTGTACGCTCCATACAAATACGGCCCGCAGAAGACAATTTACGACGTGGACAGCACTAAACGATCAGCTATCATCATGCTAGACATATGATTATGGCGTCCTTTGGTAACATATCGAAAGTGACGCTATTACTACCGCCGAAAAAGCTGGCGAAGGCCACCGAATTTCTGACAGGTCACGGGAAGTTTAAAAAACACCTACACCAGTTAAAGGTAGCAGATACATCACCCTGTAGATGGTGCGTCAATGAGGAGGAAACGGCATAGCACAAATTGAGCGAATGTCCGGTCTTCGTACCAAAAGACTAAAAGTTTTTGATACTTACGAGTACATAGCAGACGTAGGAATAATTGGAGGATTCTCGGTTAGAACAATTTTACAATTTATGGACTGGTGAGCCTTGAACCCTCCATTTTTTTTTAATAAGAGTTGTCTAATGGGCCCGCATTTTGTCCTAAGGACTAACTCCTTCCTGGAGCCCACTTCATAAAACCAACCAAGACATGGTCGTTAGGGCCATTAGTGGTTGGCTTACCGGCCGCTTTTAGGTTCTTAATATGGTATTCGGTAAAGGTATTAAAAACAGAAGCGAATAGGAAGCAAACGCAAAACTTGATTAGGAAACAGGAGGTCTTCGAGGTTTCAAAAATACTGTGGCGTTGGGCTAATATTTCCTTAGACTCACTTAACATATAGGTATCCCTCAGACTTCCATATAGATCGTGCGTGTTTTAGGCATAGACACTAGCTATCTTGAAGGCGTGCAAGCGACTTAATGGACACGAATTTAATATGATACGTAAAGCAATCGTATCAAAACAGCCAAACCGCATTGGTAGCAATTAACACGCCGATCGTGTCCTCTAAACTAGTGATCCAAAGTCTTAATGAACTGGATGCAATGAGAGATAGGCATGAGATCAGCCTGGGCGTGGGTCCTAGGACACAGAACCATAGACGGAAACGAAAGTGTGGTATCCATGCAGCACTTTGTGGTATCCATGAAGCACTATGCTAATTGGATGCTGTAAGCACCTTGTCTCGTCACTTTAACCAACCAGGCAACCTGATGCATCCTTTTTTTTTTGCAGAATCATAATAACCAAGTAATCGGCTCAAACTAATATGCCTATCCTGCCATGAACGGTCCCGGTTCCTCAGCATATTCATCAGTGGCAGCTTCGTCAGCATTTTGATAATAGCTCTCCCCATTTTTCCAAACTAAATATTGACTTCTTAGACTTTTTTTGGATATCGCAAAGATCACTCAACAAATAACGATTTCGGTCGAGAATGTCACTAATTGCATAAGGTCCAACTTTTCAGATGGACCAGTCACTGTGAGCACATTTTCGATAACAACTAAATCCGTTTTTGAATACACCGTTTACCCTTCGTCATTTTCATCGTATAACATAGAAACCAATTAAAAAATTTCGTAGTTTGTAATCTCATTTGTGTTCACTTATATGTCCGGTGACGAGAAGCGTTCGAACAGCAGTATGTGCTGAATTCAGACTTTTTGATGCCATAATCCTCTGAAAAAATCTTTGTGAATTTATTCAAAAACTCGATAACTGATTGCGTTTTTGTTAATTTTTTACGGTCTGTATCAGGAGATACTTTGAAAAATCATCATAAACTCAAATTACATGTGTATT
>JANTEX010286361.1:0-11331 GCA_024741295.1 Macrocera vittata | reverse complement strand
CGAAAATAGTGGTGAGTTCTGTACGACAAGTTCCTAAACCCGGGTTCGGCTTGGCACCTCGCTCGCATACCTTCAGCTCTGCAACAACTACTGGTTCCGCTCATATCGGAGCTCCTGTAAGCTTTTTGTGTGTTCGTTTTTGTTGTTGTTGTTGTTGTTTTGTTTACCTCTCTTATAGAGACGAAACGTAGACAATTTTAGATACCTTTTTCATTTGAAGTTTTTGTAGTTGGCTGTTATATATTTTAAAGTTTAATTACTAGTGCATGCGCGCAGAAATATGAAATATTAATTCCGATTTTTTTTTCTGTGTAAATTTACCTATATCATAGGATGATAACGAGTCGTACACAACCAGTGTTTCGTACCAATTGGTATCGATCGCAAACGTTTCGAATTTTTCAATATTCATCCGAAAATGGCTAGAAATATTATTTTATTTTTGATTTTTAAATTTTTTCAATTTATTTGTTATTGTGACTACTGAAACCACAATGATTTTACAGGAAATTTCCATTTATTGAATGCATTGATCATCTATTGCTTAATATGACACCATTTCCAATCAATTTTTGTGCAATGCTTTTAATGCGGTTTTGTTGCCTTCACTGCGGCAGCTATATGACAAGAAAACCGATAATTGTGAGTGGGATACACAAAAAAAAAACACAAATTAATGACAAAACAGTTTGGCCCCAAAAAACATTTTTTAATTTAATTTGTTGATGTATTTTTTAAGCACTGGTTTTATTATACGCTTTGAAATGTTATTTTATGGCTTCATAATATCAGTTCAAAATTGTTCATCTACATATATTCATTGTAAACTACATATATCAAGCACTAAGTAAAATTAAGGAATAGTTGAGACACTGTAGTTTCGCCACCACTCACAAGTAATTTTTAAACAAACAAACAAAAAAAAAGTGAATATAAGAAAATAGGAGAGAAAGGGATAAAATGGTATGAACAGAGAGCTAAATGTTAAAATAACATGTAGGGCTCACGAATGCGAAACTTTTGGCCATACACAACTTTTTGATATCGGTTCGTTTGATACAATTCAATATACCAATCGTCAATTCAATACACCACAAACTGACCGAAAGTCGACCGTAATTCACAAAAAAATCACCGGAAATTACTAGAAATCGACCGATAATGACGACCAAAAGTCATTGTACATTTGGAGTCACTGGAAATCGGTCAGAAACAGACGATTGCGTGACGCTTGATCACGGTGATTGATTGCGGGTATTTTTTATTTTACTTTCACTTTGAAGTGACCGGAAAAGATCGGCCAGAACTGACCACAAATTGACCAAAATTTGACCGGAATTCACCGAAAATTTACCGGAAGTTACGACAATCGAAATTCACCCATAATCGAACGAAAGTCACAAAAAATCAACAGAAAATCGAAAGTTCATGTCAGAAACAGAGGATTGATCACGGTGATGTCTTATTGCGGGTATTTTTTATTTTACTTTGACTTTGAAGTGACCGGAAGAGATCGGCCAGAATCCAAACAGAAGTGATCTCAAATTGACCGAAAGTCGACCGGATTTCACTAAAAAATTGACCGGAAGTTACTGGAAATCGACCGAGGGTTTTTGTCTAAAGTCTTTGTAAATTTACCGGGAGTCACTGGAAATCAGCCAGAAGTCATCGGAAATCTGACGGAAATGAGCGAAAATCAAAAGTCACCAAAAATCAACCGAAAGTCACAAAAAATCAACCGAAAATCGACAGTTTATGCGAGAAACTTGCGGGTATTTTTTATTTTATTTTGACTTTGAACTGACCGGAAAAGAGCGGCCAGAACCCAAACAAAAGTTACCACAAATTGATCGAAAATCGACCGTAATTCACAAAAAGATCTCCGGAAATTACTAGGAATCGACATAAACGACCGATAGTGACGACCACAAGTCACTGTACATTTGGAGTCACCGAAAATCAGCCAGAAATACTCGAAAATCTGACGGAAATGAGCGAAAATCGAAAATTACCCAAAATCGACCGAAAGTAACCAAAAAATCAACCGAAAATCGACAGTTTATGCCAGAAACGGACGATTGCGTGTCGTTTGGTCGCGGTAACGTTTTTTTGCGGGTATTTTTTTATTTTACTTTGATTTTGAAGTGAACGGGAAAAGAGCGGCCAGAATCTAAACAGAAGTGACTACAAATTGACCGAAAGTCGACCATAATTCACTTAAAAAACACCGGAAATTACTGGAAATCGACCGATAGTGACGACGTAAAGTCACTGTACATTTGGAGTCACCGGAAATCAGCCAGAAGTGCTCGAAAATCTGACGGAAATGAGCGAAAATCGAAAATCACCCAAAATCGACCGAAAGTCACCAAAAAATCTACCGAAAATCGACTCTTTATGCCAGAAACAGACGATTGCGTGTCGCTTGATTGCGGGTATTTTTTATTTTACTTTGAATTTGAAGCGACCGGAAAAGAGCGGCCAGAATTCAAACAAAAATGAGCACAAATTGACCGAAGTCGACCGTAATTGACCAAAAAAATCACCGGAAATTACTAGAAATCGACATGACGACCAAAAGTCACTGTACATTTGGAGTCACCGGAAAGCAGCCAGAAATGCTCGAAAATCTATCGGAAAGAAGCGAAAATCGAAAATAACCCAAAATCGACCGAAAGTCACAAAAAATCAACCGAAAATCAACAGTTTATGCCAGAAACAGACGATTGCGTGTCGTTTGATCACGGTGATGTTTGATTGCGGGTATTTTTTATTTTACTTTGACTTTGAAGTGACCGGCAAAGAGCGGCCAGAATCCAAACAAAAGTGACCACAAATTGACCGAAAGTCGACCATAATTCACAAAAAAATCACCGGAAATTACTGGAAATCGACTTAATCGACCGATAGTGACGACTAAAAGTCACTGCACATTTGGAGTCACCGGAAATCAGCCAGAAGTGCTCGAAAATCTGACGGAAATGAGCGAAAATCACCCAAAATCGACCAAAAGTCACCAAAAAATCTACCGAAAATCGACAGTTTATGCCGGAAACAGACGATTGCGTGTCGTTTGATCGCGGTGACGTTTGATTGCGGGTATTTTTTATTTTACTTTGACTTTGAAGTGACCGGAAAAGATTGGCCAGAACTGACCAAAAATTGACCAAAATTTGACCGGAATTCACCGAAAATTGACCGGAAGTTACGAAAATCGAAATTCACCCATAATCGACCGAAATTCACAAAAAATCAACCGAAAATCGAAAGTTCATGACAGAAACAGACGATTGCGTGACGTTTGATCACGGTGATTATTTATTTTACTTTGACTTTGAAGTGACCAGAAAAGAGCGGCCAGAATCCAAACGGAAGTAACCACAAATTGACCGAAAGTACACCGAAAATTTACCGGAAGTTACTGGAAATAAACCAAGAGTGACGACTCTGTAAATTTACTGAAAGCACCGGAAATCAGCCAGAAAATCGAAAATCACCCAAAATCTACCGAAAGTCACCAAAAATGAACCGAAAATCGACAGTTTATGCCAGAAAACAGACGATTGCGGTTCGTTTCATTGCGGCTATTTTCATTTTACTTTGACTTTGACCGTAAAACAGCGGCCTTCTGGCCCCATTAGAAGAGACCACAAATTGACCGAAAGTCGACCGGAATTCTCCGAAAATTGACTGAAAATTCCTGGAAATCGACCAAAAATTTTCCGAGGGTGATGACCAAAAGTCACTGTAAATTTAACGGGGGTCTCCGGGGAGAAATTTACCGGAGATCAGCCAGAAGTCCTCGGAAGTCTGACGGAAATGAGCGAATATCGAAAGTCACCAAAAACCGACAAAAATTCACAAAAAATCATAGACATCCAATTAATTTCCAATGACCTACGGTTTCAAGTTTCGTTCACATACGGTGACTTCAGTGCCGGGTTTTGAATGACTTTTGGGCGGCGTTCGATAACTTTTGGTTAGTTTCTATTAACCTCCGATCGATCAACGGTGATTTCAAGTCAATTTCCGGTGACCAACGGTTAATTTTCGATGTCTTTAATTCGATTTTCAATGGTTTTGGTTGATTTTCGACTGATTTTTGGTGACATCCTGCTGATTTCCAGTCTAGTTTCGTGTTTTCGATGACTTGGTCGATTTTCGGTTTATTTGCCAGTCGAATTCCGGAAATTTGACAGGATTTGAACGGAAATTAGCCGGAAGTCACCGGCATTCAGTCGGAAATCAGTCCAGAAACTGACCGAAAATCAACCAGTAATTGAAAATCGAATGGAAATCATCAATAAATTACCGAAAGTAAGCTGATTTGAACGGATGCCATGAACGAAAATTAAGCGAAAGTAATTGGATTTGTTGAGTTGATCAACGAGATGTCACAATTTACCGGCAGTCACCGGATTTAAACGGAAATTGACTGGAATTTAACCGTAAGTCATCAGCGAAATTCGACCAGAAATAATCAGATTAACCGGCAGCCGCCTAAATTTGACGAAAATTCAGAAGTCAATGGAATATAACCGAGAACCGGCCGGAAATAACCGAAAATCAATCGGTTATTTGAAGTCATGGGAAATTGACTAGAAATTGGCCGAAGGTAAGCATAGATCGATCAGCAGTTATTGGAAATCAATCAGAAGCCATCAGACACTGAACGAAAGTCCCAGAGGTCATTGACAACCGGAAAATCGAACAGAAGTCACTAAATATGAACATTAACTGACTGGCAGTGACCCGTCAATCAATCGGGATTGACTAATCTATGGATAATACGGATTTGAACGGGAATTGAACAGAAATCAACAATATGCCATCGATCGAAACTTACCAAAAATCAACTTAAGTTATTTGAAAACGAATACGAGTCATTGAAAATTTACGTATAGTCTCCAGAATTGGACTGAAAGTTATCGGGAACCCGGCAATAAACTCAAATCGATCGTCTGTCACTGGAAATTGATCGAAAGTCAACCAAAATCATTGAAAATCCTCCTAAAGTCAAGAATCGATCGAGTTATCTCCAATATTGAAATAAACGGATTTTAAGTAAAAATTTACGGAACTTGGCCGAAAATCAACCGAATGTTCCCGATGACTGCCGGTCAATTCTCGATGCTTCTTGTTTGATTTATACTAACTCCCGATCGATCTACGATGACGTCATGTCATTTTTCGGTAACTTGCGATTAATTTTCCATGACTTCTATACGATTTTCAATGATTTTGGCTGGTTTCTGGTGGCTTTCGGTCGATTTTCGGTGACATTCGTTTGATTTTCGGTCAAGTTTCGTCCAATTTTCCTTCTTATCCAGTGATTGAAGATAAATCGACCAAAAAAATGCGATTGTTTGTAAGACGAATTTCGGTGACTGCCACTTGCCGATCATTTTGAGTGACTTCCGTTCGATTTTCGAATTGCCGATGACTTCCGATCGATTGCTGGTGACCTCTGTTCGGAATCCGATTGATTTCTATTAACTGCCGATCGATCTAAGGTGACATCGCTCAATTGTCCCATCGCATCGGTGAATTCCTAGTCCATTTCTGATAACTTCCAATTGACTTCCACTTTCAATAACTTTGATTGAATTTCGATCAATTTCCGGTACTGCCGGTCGATTTCTGGTTATTTCCGATCATTTCTGGTCGAATTTCGATGACAGTCAATTTCCGTTCAAACCCGGTAGCTTCCGGTCGATTTCCAATGAATTTGGTTGATTTTCGATTAATTTTCGGTGTGATCCGATCGATTCTAATGTGACATCCAGTCAATTGTTCCGTCGGTAAATTTTAAGTCCATTTCTGATGACTTCCAACAGACTTCTATTTCCAATAACTTTGATTGATTTTCGGTACTGCCGGTCGATTTCCGGTGACATCCCGTTGATTTTCTATCATTTCTGGTCGGATTTTGGTGACTTCCGGTCAATTTCCGTTCAATTCCGTTCAGTTTTTGATAACTTGCTCGATTTCCGGTGACTGTTCGTCAATTTTCGATGACGCTCATACGATTTCCAATAACTTCGGTTGATTTCCTGTGACTTTCGGTGACATCCCGTTGATTTCCGGTCAACTTCCGTTCAAATCCGTATTACCGATGACTTGGTTGATTTCGGTTGATTGCCGTGTGAATTCCAGTCAATTGACGTTCACATTCAGTGCTTTTCGTTCGTTTTTTGGTGTGCCGTTGACCTCGGTTGATTTCGGTAACGTTCGGTGTCCGATGGCTTACGATTGATTTTCATTAATGTGCGATCGATCTACGATGACTTTCGGTCAATATCTGGTCAATTTCCCATGGTTTCCAATGACTGATAGATTTTTGGTCAAGGTTCGATTACTGTCGGCCCAGTTTTGGTGCAACTTCATTGATTTTCGGTGATATCTGGTAGAATTTCAAGGACTTCCGGTTAATTTCCGTTCAATTTTGGTGACTTCTGGTCGAAATTGAATTTTGTTGATTTTCGATCATTTTCCGGTGACTGTCGATCGATTTGATTTCCAATCGATTTTCGAGTTCTCGATAACTTTAGGTCGATTTCCGGTGATTTTAGTCAATTTTCGATGGCTCGCATACGATTTTCAATAACTTTGATTGATTTCCGGTGACTTTCGGTCGATTTTCGTTGACATCTCGTTTATTTCTGGTAAAAGTTCGTTGAGTTCCACAGATACTTTCGGTCAATTTGTCGATTTTCGTTGACATCTCGTTTATTTCTGGTAAAAGTTCGTTGAGTTCCACGGATACTTTCGGTCAATTTGTAGTCAATTTACCATGACTTCTAATCGATTTCCAGAGACTGGTTGACTGAAAATCAACCAAATGCATTGGAAATTGAGCTGATCGGAAATTGAACGAGATTCACCGAAAACCACAGAACATCACCGGTGACATCCCGCTGACATTTAGTTAGTTCTGCTCGAAGTTCGGTGACTTCTGGTCAATTTTCGTTCACATCCAGTGACTTTCTTTCGGTCGATTTTCATTGAATTGGATTTATTTTCGATCAATTTCCGGTGACTACCGATCGATTTGATTTCGGGTTGATTTCCGATAGATTTCGGTTCGATGTTCAATAACTTTGGTAAATTTCCGGTGACTTCTTCGATTTTCGGTGATTTCCTGTTGATTTCTGGTCAATTTCTGTTCAAATCCGAATTGCCAATGACGTTTGATTGCCGGACGAATTTCGGTCACTGCCAGTCTATTGACGTTTATATTCATGAACTTCCGTTCGATTTTTGGGTTGCCTCGTTCTGTGTCCAATGGGCACAATGGGTGGAGCACTCGCTTTCGGTAGGTCTGAGTTCAAAACCAGCCATAATTTGAATTCTTACTTAATTAAACCGGTTACTTGCGGTCGCCTTTCCGCTTAAATCCGGCCACTTCTCTTGAAATTCGGGTAACTTTCGGTCGATTTATTTTAACTTCAGATCTATCTACGGTGACTGCTGATTGATTGATTTACAGTCGAATTCCGAGGACTTCCGGTCAATTTTCGTTTGAAGCCAGTGACTTTGGGTCGATTTCCAATGACTTTGATTTTCGGTCAATGTTGGTTCACTTTCGACGAATTTAGTTTCATTTTCGGGAATTATTCGGTCATTTCCAGTAAACATGTATATGTACACATAATTCGTATAATTTTAAACACTTCCGGAAATGTTTCCCTCATTTCCAGTCGCTATTTTGTAACTTTCGGTCAATATATATTGAAAACAAAATAACTTTTGTTCTACGATTTTCTTTCCTTATTATTCGATTCGATTCCAATTTCCACAGAAGATGAGTAGACCTAATAAAATAAGGACCCAAAATTTGAGCCTGATCGGACAAAAACTGAGAGTGGCTCTCAAACACCTACATTGAAAAAACCGACTTTTGTTCTAAGATTTGTTTTTCTAATTACTGTATTCGATTCTTGCTTTCTACAGAAGGTGTGAAGACCTTTAACAATGTGCAACCCAAAATGTGAGCCCGATCGGACAAAAACTTAGGGTGGCTCTCAAGCACCTATATTAGAAAGATCGACTTTTGTTCTACGATTTATTTTCCTAATTATCGAATCCGATTCTAGTTTTCACTGAAGTTGTGCAGGCCTAAAAACATGCACAACCCAAAATTTTAGCCCGATCGGACAAAAACTTAGGGTGGCTCTCAACCACCTACATTAGAAAAAACGACCTTTTCTCTACTATTTTTTTCCTAATCATCGGATTAGATTCTACTTTTTACAGAAGTTGTTAAGATCTAAAAAATTCCGCAACCCAAAATTTGAGCCCGACCGGACAGAAACTTAGGGTGACTCTCAAACACCTAAACTAGAAAAAACGACTTTTGTTTTACGAATTTTTTCCTAATCTTCGGATTCGATTCTTCTTTTCAAAGAAGTTGTGGAGACCTTAAAAAAATGCGCAACCCAAAATTTGAGCCTGATCGGTCAAAAAATTAGGGTGGCTCTCAAACACCTATGATAGAAAAAAATTGGAGGCCGATCGGACAAAATATTAGGGTGGTTCTCAACCACCTACATTGGAAAAACGACCTTTTCTCTACTATTTTTTTCCTAATCGTCGGATTCGATTCTACTTTTGACAGAAGTTGCTAAGAAAAATGTGCAACCCAAAATTTGAGGCCGATCGGACCAAAACTTAGGGTGGCTTTCAGACACCTATACTAGAAAAAAAACGACTTTAGTTCTACGATTTTTTTTTCCTAATCTTCGGATTCGATTCTACTTTTCAAAGAAGTGGTGGAGACCTAAAAAAATGCTCAACCCAAAATTAGTGCTCGATCAGACAACAAATTAGGGTGGCTCTCAACCACCAACATTCGAAAAACCGACTTTTGTTTTACGATTATTTTTCCTAATCATCGGAATCGATTCTAGTTTTCACAGAAGTTGTGCAGGCCTAAAAAATTCACATTCCAAAATTAATAAATTGATGTATATGGAAGAACCGCGTCCGATCGGCATCCTTTTTTTGTAAAAAAATGGAAAATGGGAATTCGAGAAAGTCAGAATTCAATTATTATAAGAATTCGGGAAAATAGAGATTCGCCAAAATGGGAACATAAAAATTCACGAAAATGAATTTTTGGGAAAGTGGTAATTCTTGGAAGTGATTTTCGGGAAAGTGGAGAATCGGGCAAAACAGAAATTCGGGAAAAAGGGAATTTGGGCAAATAGGACTTCGGGAAAATGGAAATGTGTAGTCCGCATATTCAACGATAGTAAAGTCAAACCGGTTCCATTTATACAGCCTTAAATATTTTGATTTGTGCTAATTTAAAAAAAAAATACATCGAATTTTATTTGGCCGCCATTTTGAATAAATTAAAATAGATTTTCATTAAACAGATTCTAAAATAGATTATCAATACCCTTAAAATTATGCAATATGATTAATAAAAAAAATATCAATTCGATTTGCTTATATAAATTAATACATTTTCGTTGAAACGGTGTTCAAAGCCTGCCTTAATGAATTCATTTTTAACATCTCTGAATGGTTTGTTTGTAAAAATGTTAACATATAAATGTGTTTTGTACATATTTAATGCATGATTGAAATTGTAGTTGGTTTTCAAGATAAATATGCCTAGATTTTCGAAAAGAAAACTTATGTCGATTGTTTATTGATTTTGTCTCAAACAATTTTCAGGATTTTTCCTTTGGTGGCCTTGGCGATAAAACGCACAGCACCGAATTCAGTTGTGGTAAATCCGACGGTAGGCCAGCCCTTTTTTCGAATTCATACATTTTTATTTTAAATGTTTTTCTTTACGTTAGTGTCTGTAGACTCGATACCTGACAGAGATCGTCAAGCATTAGTAAGTGGAAGTTAACAAAGATTTTGTTTTTGTATTTGGATAATAAGAAAATTATCAATTTATTTCCAAAAATTAGATGGCCGATTTACCGGCGTCCAGTACGTATTCCGGTGTACTGTCCTATCATTATCCGCAAGCCGGACTGATTCGTCGCAGTTTACCAAATATGGCCCATTCAATACTTGTGCATGAGCCGGCAAAAATCTACCCATACCATTTGCTACTTATAACAAACTATCGTTTGCCGGCCGATGTGGATCGTTGCAATTTAGAGGTAAGTGTTTTGTTTTTACTCTTTTTTTTTCCGGAATTGGATTGAAAATTGTAATCCGAAAACATTTAAAATTAGCGACATTTATCCGATGTGGAGTTCGAGGCAATTCTGCAATGTTCTCGGGCCGAATTCTATCGAATGCCACAGTGGCGTCGTAATGAAATCAAAAGAAGGGCCCGTCTATTTTAAAAAATGATAATAGTGTGTGTGTGTTTTTTTTTAAATTTATTATTTCAGCTTTCTCTACAATTCCATTGTAGAGATTTAGTTTTGATTTTTAATCTTTTTTGTTTCACTATATTTTCTACATACAAAACAAAAAGATAAGCATGGAAGAGAAAACCATTTTTAGCGTGAAAACTATCTAATATAGCATTTTTAAAATAATAAAACTTTTGATATTTGGCGCTTTAGTGCTTTCGATGGCTTTCTTCAATCAAAGAAAGAAATTTAATCGATTAGTAACGATTATTATTGTATGTCATTATGTGCTTACGTTATATATATATATATATATACATATATGTTTAATATTTTAAAAAAACAAATAAAAAATTATAGAATGATCAATCTTTGATCTTTAAACAAAAGAGAAACACAAAGACATATATATATATATATATAAAAAAAAATAACACAGCATATAATCGATTGATAACCAAAATAAATTGTAAAGAAATAGAGATAGTTTCGAAAAGTGAAAACCAATTATAAATTATTTAACAAAAGAAAAATCAGATATTAATTTTTTTACGTGACTTTATATTGGTGAAACTTGAAAATATGCAGCTTAGATTTTAAATTCAAAGGAAAGAAGAGCAGATAATATTTAAACTATATATATATATACATATATATGATGTTACAGCATTATTATTGTAACATCGTCTAGCAGATAAGTTTAAAAAAATAAATATAAAAACCTTTAGGCATCACAGTAATTATTGTCAAAGCTATTTTAATTTATTTATTAATTTTTGAAAAGTTTAATCATTTTTTTGTTGTTGTATTTTTAACTTCAGTTGTATATAGATAGTTTTTGTTTTTTAAATGATCCCAGTTATTTTTTTTTCTAATTTTATTCAGTACAAAATAATTTTTAAATACACTTTTGAACATTAACATATTTTATTTTAAATTTTAATTTAAAAATTGTTTATTTTTTAATAATTTTGGGGGATATTCAACGTTTTAATAAATTTAA
>JANTEX010286360.1:0-17446 GCA_024741295.1 Macrocera vittata | reverse complement strand
ATATCTGTATGACTGACCCCCATCCGTTGGGTCGACAGCAGCCCATTGTTTCGTATGGTCTGTGACTTCATTGAATACAGTTTAGTGTGCTTTACTCAATCCATGAGTTCAATGCGCCGAAGTTAATTCTGTATGGTGTACTGTCTATAGTTTATTAATTTATTGTTTTTCATGGATGTAAAATATAGTAACTTAAATTTGAGAACCTCAACTAGATAATAAAATTCAAGAAATAGAGATCAGCCAAATACATTTATAAATGTTGGAATTTTGTAACTATTTAAATGCATCGGAAGACATAGTATTGGAAGGATTAATATCTTAGTAGAGTAGCTATAACGGATTTGGCACATTAATAAGGTTCAACATCCTTAGATTCTAACATTTTAGTTAATACACTTTTCTCTCATGAACTTTTCGTCAAAATATTATCTAAATTCTTACAAAAATAGCACTAGAAGATTAATAGCTCCACTACATGCTACTAGAAAATTTTGATTTTTCAATTGCTATTTTCATTTTTATAGTTATTAATGTAAGTGTGAATTTATCCACTTGGAATATACTTCACTAACAGCCAGTGGCGGCTCGTTTTTTTTTTGTACCACCGAACACGTACTTAAACTGCTGCCACTTTTCAAATCACTGAAAAATATATTTCCAATTATAGTGTATGCTATGTAGAATTTAATTTCCAGTAAATTTTCCCTTTTAATTTTTTTTTCGATTTTCTAACAGAATGTTGTGATGTTTTAAAAAATGACAACTTTTTTGCGGAAGGGCTACAGCGGTAAGCCATGCGTTCACCAACAAAAGCTTTTAATAAGCTTTACTACAAATATATTATTAAATTTCATTTCATATGTTTTTGCTTTGTAATTACATATAGCAAAGCTTTAAATTTTGTTTTTTAGTTTATGCGGTGGCAATGCAAAAATATAACCTAAGCTTACTTGCCTTAAAAAGTCATAGGCTTAATGCAGTACGCATTAAAAGTTGACATTTTTTTAAATGCTTCAACATTTGGTTAGAAAATCGAAAAAAAATCTTAAGGAAAAATGTATCGGAAATTAAATTCTACATAACATACACTATAATTTGAAAATATTTTTCATTGATTTGAATAATTGCAGCAGTTTAAGTGCGTTTACTTACATGCACTTTCCGTCAAAATGTTATCTCAATTCTTACAAAAATAGCACTAGAAGATAATTAGCTTGATGCTTGAAAATTTTGTTTTTCAATTACTTTGCTATACTTTCACTTGGAATGTCACCTATCAATATTTCCATTTTGCACATATCTAAATTGAAAATCTTGAGGTTTTCTACAAAACTATATATGCAAACATACACACACACATTACCATATGGTGAAACGTTTTCGCTGAAAATAATGGAATGGTGTTTGCCGAGAAACGGGGGAAGATCTAATTGTTTGATGTGAAACAACATTCATACAATATGGGTGGATTGGTGTGCGGTTGTTTGTAGACAATCAGCATTCCTCTTGTGTGAACGAGTTTTAAGAAGATACATACAAAGTGTATTAAATTGTCTGTCTATTTGTGTATGTTGTACTATATATGTTCGTATGCAATATATATAGTTATGTTTTACTAGATGCATTTACAAATTTATGGAAATCCTTGCCAAGTTGTCAATAAAATGTTGGTAATTTTTCTTTTCCTTTTTTTTTGTGTTCTATTTTCTTCATATCGTTTTCTGTAGTTTTCATTGTTTTCTATTTTTGGAAAATGTAATTTTGAGGAAAATTAGTAGCAAACAATACCAATATTACAAAACGAATATTTGTAAAATTGTAGATAGGATGATATATAAATAGGTACTCGTATATACTGTATGTGTACGTATGTATATAAAGATAACGAAAAGATGGTACGTTAACCCCTATTTTCGGTATGTAATTTCGTTTATGTCATCTTCAATTTTCTCTTGTTGTTATAAGAAATGTATATGTTGTGCTATATCGCTCGGCATATATGTATATGTATATAATGTGAAGGGTATGTAATAAATAGATTTACATATACTTTCTTATAACCACTTCTACAACAAGTGCTTATTTGGAAAATAACACCCGAAATTCTAGACATATGTCAATGTCGGTTTGATTTCTTTACTATACATGTATAATATGTATATATATGCGTATGTGTGTATAACTTACCGCAAATTTAACACAATTTTGATTTGAATTCTTTAAATGCCAAGATTATTTTGGTTTGTGCGGATAATGTGAATATTTGAAACTTCTTTGGGTTGGCACTCGATGTATTTTCTTTGAGAGTTCTTGTCTGTTTTTTCTTCTTGTTTAACGAAATATTTGATTTGAAATATGATGTTGCGAATTTTGTTGATTTTGACATTTGATCAGTGAATTGAATTGTTCTATATGTTCTGCTATATAATGGAAATGCTTATAAGGTTATTTAGCACTGAGAAAATTGTCAATAATCCAATACCATAGAATGAATGGCATATCCATTGAAAATAAATGGTATTTTCACTTACTTCATTCTCTAACCAAAAATAGAAAAATCTGAACTATTTTGTTTGTACCGTTTTTGTAATTGTTAAGTTATACCATCAGTAATTATCCCTCAAACACTATTTCACAGTATTTGAAGTTTTAGAATTTATTCTATAAAATATATTTGGTATAAATTATTTCTATAGTGTCGATTACTTTGCGCGAAGCCTATCATCAAAAATCAATTAAAAAATCATCATATTATATCGTGTTATTGCTGCTGTACATATATATCGGTTCAAAATTAAATAAAAAATCGCATTGAAATAAAGAACTGTCATGCATTGATAGTTTTTTACAATGAAAAATATCTGCTAAAGCAAAAAAAAACAGTCATACACTACACTATATTGTGGTCACAATTAATTAAACATTTTCCATAAACAACACAAAACTAAAAATTATTTCCTATTGATATATCGCTCGTTATGTAAATCTGCAAACAAAATAAAAACCACGACGTCGACGACAATCTATTTTTGTATTGTGTGTTCATTATTGTATACAATCAATGTTAAGGTATTCAATAAAAATTTCTATTCAATAAACAAATCCAACATTATGGAAAATATGTATTTTTTTTTTATATAAAATTCAAACACAAAAGATAAAAATTGAATTGAAAATAATAAATAATAATCAAAAACCTGATTATAATAAAATGTAGAGTAATTTCAATCGCATAATATATACATGTGTAGTGCTTCGCAAAACGGATATCCTTTGTAAATTAGAAAAAAAATTGATTTTGAGATGTTGACACCAGATGGCATTGAGAATATTCAATAATATTTAATTGTATTAAAATGCCACATAATTTACGTCGAGGAAATTGTTCAGCGAATTTTCGTCAACATATACACCGAGAGGGTATGATATTGTACATTTTTTACACTTTTCTGATGTACTGCTACACAAAAGTACGTATATCATAAATCTATTGTACAAAAGAAAAAAAATCATATACGATTGCTCATTTAAATAAAATATCATATCTTTTGTGATTTATGATTGTGTAATTTAAGAATTTCAATACAAAATGGATTTAATTTTTTTTTCGTGTGTGCATACATACAAAATGTACGCAGAGATAAAAACAAGTTTGACGAATGGAATATTATAAAGTCGTATAGGGAATTTTTATAATATTTTATCTATTGTATGCGCAAGTAAATATTATAAAAAATATTATTTATAAATGGGAATTATGGGATTAGGTTTTTTTCGTCGTCGTTTATTAATAATATGTATATTGCACAACAATTATTTTATATACATATATGTATATTTATATAGTACATAACTGAATAAAGAGCATGATTGCGTTTGAAGGTAAATTATTTAAGTCACATTTCATATTGCGTATTGTCAAATATTTCTGTGACATAAGATGGTGGCAAGAAGGCGAGAATGAATTCATTTGAAAATAAATAAAGTGTAATTAGTAATACAGTAATAATGAAGAATATGGTTAAGGTATGTTAAAATAAAATACATTTTTTTTAAAAATATGTTCAAAAAGATCTAAGATTTCACAAGATCTAAAAGTTGAAAATTCAAATTTACAAAATTTGTATTTCAAAGTAGCATGTTTCGTGGAAGTTAAACGACTATCTTTTAATCTAAAAGTCTACTTGCATCAAATGGCTAGGATTGTGATGCTTTTTATTTACTGTATACCTTTTAATTAAGTACATAAACACTTTCCCAATTTTACTTACTATTATAGGACCTAATAACTTACATGTTGTTCATATATACATAGTTCTGGAATGAAATTACTGAAAATAAAAAATTATCTAAAACGTTTGTGACTTTTACAGAAAAATCCGCCATAGAACCAAAATAGAAATTTTACGACCAACAATATTTTCTATTAATCTATGTTCCGTTCATCTTTTATAGTTTATATAATATCCATTTGGCGTAATTTATAAATTATAATATACATATAAAAATTAGACGAAGTAAAATTCGAAATTAGAAATGTGGTATAATAAAATTTTGTGTCATTAAAAAATGTTTTATTGAATGGTATATCTGGCCTCATACAGTCAAATAAGAAGACACGATATATATGATTCTGGTTTATATATATATATTTTATATATATATATATAATTGTCAAGAAATTAGGATTGGAAATTTTAACGATTGCCACTAAATTTTGTTTAGTTTTATTACTGTTTAAAAGATGTTTAACAACAACAGAAGTCGAACAAAAAAATTAAAATTTTTGCGGTTTTATGTTTTATTAAAAACACTGTCATTTTTTCTCTCTTTCTATAGCGTGCAACGTTAGCCGAAAAAGAAGTGAATACACTGAAAGAGCAACTGTCGTCAACAGCACCGACATCATCAACACCACCACCTTCGATTACAAATAAATTACCACAACAAAATGGTATCGCTACAGCGGTAGCGGCCGCAGCGGCAGCCGCTGTTGGTTTACCAGTCAGCACGTCACCGATCAGCATGATTGATGATGGGCAAACAGTTGCCGTTACGGCAGCAACTGGAACGGCCTCATTAACAACGGCAACAGTTACAACCACATGTAGTAGTGCAAATAATTTAAGTAGTAAATTGTTAAACAATAATAAATTAGATGAAATCAGTGACATTAAAATGGAATTATGTAGTAGTGATACACGGAACAATAATACAAACAGTAACAATAATAATGTGAACAGCAGTCGATCGACACCGAATCCAGTAGATAAGGATACGGTGACGACAACAATAGCCGGTGGTGATCACGTTACCAACAATAACAATAGTAGTAGTAACAATAATAACAATGGCAGTACAAGGCTGCTAAACAACTGTAACAGTGTCGTCACCGATGGATGTTCGCCCAAGGATAAAGAAGTGAGTACGAACGGACTTTTTATACAAATTTTTCCAGATTTTTTTTGTTCAGTGAAATTTTTCAATTGCCTCAACTGAATTTAGATATAAAAAATGAAAAATGGTGCCAGTAAAATTTGAATTTGATTGACAATTGGAAAAATTAATGCATATTGCTATCTTATTATTATACCAAACGCATCAGCAAATATATTTGCCAAGTGATTTTATACAAAACTTTCACAGTATTGAAAAATTAATGTAACAAATTGGTGTCCAAACATGAGAAAAGTCATAACTTAGCTGGCTGGAAGCAGAAATAACCTTCAAGCTAGATTCTTTTTAAAACAAATTCAAATGACATAATTATAACAAAACGCGACAGTAAGTAAAAAGAAAGACTAGAAAATTCATCTGCACCCAAATTATTTTCCGGAGCATACAAATGTTTTCTATATGTGTGACAATGCGATGCATGAACTTGTACTCGTATACGCAAAGCAAAATATTCCTGTTTTCTCTTTATATATACCAATAAATGGCAGAGATGGGGGGTAGTAGAATTTATGTATATTTCAAAAGAAGCTTTTCACTTTCGATAGTGTAAACTTGGGTAACCGCACACACACATATACATATGTTTATGAAACACACATATTACATCCGCGAAACAATAAATACATAATTTCGTTCAGCCAGGCGCTGATATTCTAATATGTACACCCAAAGTTATGCGTGTAATAAAACTATATGTTACATGTACGTACTATAATAGAAGTTTCAAATTGCATTATCATATATAAAGCGCAGAGCTGGGTAGTTAGCCTAGTTTTGTAATTTAATTGTAAACTTTTCAGCTTCAGAGATCTTGTCTTAGTATCAATGAAAATGAAAATGCTGAAAAAACCAATATTGGTCAATTTCAAAGACAGAAAAACATTGTCAACAACACTTTCTGTTTATTATAAATTTAGAAACATTTTAAGTTTTCGGTATCGTTATTGAAATATGTGTAGTGTAGTGTATTGTGTTCGCATGTTAAATCCTTTTCAATTGTGGCTGCTTTTACTTAATGAACTCATATTTTGTAGATATTTATGGTTAATTTAAATTGATTTAATGGACAATTTAATAAGAAGTAGAAATGAAAAGCGTAAATTTGGCTGAGCGACTAAGAATATAGATAATTTTCCTATATTGATGTTTATTTCTGATGATTTCTGAAACAATATTGTATGGTTTCTATTTAAACAAAAATTAATTTTATTCAGCGATAATTCTATTTAGTGTTGGTCCAAAACAAATTAATCTCGATCAATAACCATTTTGCTTAAACATATACATAAATTAATTTGATTTAAATTCACATATAAAAATTAAATCTTATTTCTGGCTTTTCCATAGAAAAAAAATATATTATACCGTTTAGCCATTAATTTTAACTTGGCGAATAAAATATCTGATTAATACTCACCGCCCGTCATCGCAGAAAAACGGGTAAAATGGAATTTTTAATGCTTTGACTTTTGATCTTGTTTTCTAGATAGGTAAAGTTAAAATAGTATCTCTCTATAGATGTTCATAGATGTGTATATATATAATTAAAGAGCAAAATGAAATAGAAAATCTATTCGAGATGTTTGTACCTCTGTTCGCATATATATATGTAACATATATACCCACAAAAATGTTAACATAGTAAAATGAGCGTGCGGATTATTTATGAATGGCAATACGTCATTTAAAAATAAAAATTGGCTACTTATAATGTCGCCACCGTTACGCCAGTATTATTATACACAATTTATGTGCTATATAGCATGTGACTTTTTCTCTGAAGATGATATTTTTTTTCAGTTTAGTTTACTTGTTTTGTTCGCGCTTATCAAAATTTTTCGCACTATAAATTATCGCAAATAATTTCAAACACTTTTTCCGCTGAATGCCACATCATATTTGCATTTCTTTCTCTTGTTGACAAAGAGATCAAATATAGAAACCCAATAAATTATTCTGTCATTACTTATCACACCTTATTTATTTTTCTATTCGATTTACTTGCCGGTGATATATATGTATACAGAACCCTTTCATATTGCCATGTCTCAATTTTTTTCCTGTTTTTGAGTTATTTGTTCCGCCACATCATAAATTTCCAAAATAAACACAAATAAATCTTTTATAAGAAAAGAATCTATTTACACTATCATTATACTTTTATACTTTACACACAGCTTATAAAAAGATATAGACAAATATATTGTCTTTCACTTTCCCCCAGTTTTTTTTTCCTTTACATACCCCAGTATTATATCGTTATTGAGAAAAATAACAACCTTAAAATATGACATAAATATCCTTGTCAAAATCAACAATCCTCACCGAGAAAAAGGATTGCGGTGTGTGCAAGACGCGTATACGTACGTAAATGGTTTTCGGATGTATATATATTTAAAAATAAAATTCCCAAGGAAAACTTCTGTGTACGTGTCAGAGGATTTTTCTCATAGTACACACACACACCAATGTTTTCCGGACGATTGAAAAGAAATCGGTGCGAAAATGATCGGATCTATTTTGCATACAATAACATTTTAAGACTTATTGGTATTCAACGGGAATTAATGCGTACAACGAAGGGTAACAAAAAAATGCCAAAGTTTTCACTTTTCACCATTAAATATATTTCGGTTTTTCTTTTCGAATTGTGACACGCAGCAAAGACGTATATTATACGAGCAGGTATCGCAAACCTTTCGTGCAAGAAAATTCCGAAAATAAAAGTCATTAATTGATTGCTTGGATATTTAAAATTGAGTCTGCTCTCTCCCTGTGTTTGTTCGTGTCTTTATATATATACTTTATATATTGTTGTAAATATACAGGTTTATATATACCCATAGTATTACTTTTGTGTAATCAACAATCAATTCAATAGGCCAAGTTGTCTTTCGTATACAAATAGGGTCGTCTGGCCTTTAGATCCTTGTGTCTATATACACAGAAAAGCGCTCAGCGGTTACAAGGGATGTAACCCAACGCACTTTTTATAGAAAATTTTCTCATTTGAATAAACTCGCTGTCTGGATGCATTGTATTGTATGTAAATGTATATAGAGATACAACTTTGGGTACAACCAAAATTGCAAGGTTACAAACAAAAGTATACCGAAAGAAAAGCATTTTCAAGACACTATGCTGCCGTCAAAAATATTCCGAACCAAGAGGGATTTTCCCTGATTGTATATATATAAATATACATTTAACATGCGAATATTGGTTCTGTGTGTATCGTCATTTATTAGGGTTGTTGCTTTTCTTTTATTTTTCTCTTTACAATTTTTTTTTTATTTTATTTTTGCTTTTCTTTTGAATCAACAAGCTATTGAGAAAGTTTTTCCTTATTTTTCCCTTTTGTTGCCTATTATAATATAGCAGCATATAATGATATCCCATATCGAAAAGGGAGGCGGTTGCAAATATTATAGTGTCTTTTTTCTAACAAGATTCGATTTGTTACGATGAATGAGATAATTCAATGTTTGGAAGATACTCGAACAGAGTTAAAAAAAAAAAAAGTCGAATTACACGAAGAAAACAACAGCAAACAAACGTCAATCATTGTTAAGGGATGTTATTTATTTTGCGTTTTTTTTTCGATTGTATTTTCAGATATACATATAGATGTGAGAAAGAGGGCGAAAATAATAGCGAAAACAATGTGATTAAAGAATAATTTTCGATTGTAGTTTGGTAGAGGCGAAAATAATGGAGCAATACTATTTGATAGAATTCGTCGATAAAACTGTTGACAAACACTTGGGTTAAAGGTGTAATGAGAGTAGTAGGAAAGTGATTGATCATGGAAATGGATGCAAAATATTGGTGGCAAACCATTTATCATAGCCATGCAGAGTAAAATTCGATAAGAAACCTTTTTATCCAAAGAAACACGTCCACATATAGCAATACCAGCCAAACAAAATTCCAATCAAAATTTAAATAATTTTTACTATCTCCGAACTTAGTAAAAACCAAAAAAGATTTCAAACCCACACTGAACCGCATGATAGACACAAAGCAATGAATGCAATTTTTTCAGTAAGCCAAACGTATACATCACCCCAATTAAAATTTATTTGTCTATATCGCATAATCTTCAAAGTATCTAGACATTATAAACTGCAATAAACAACATGCAATTTCAAATGCACAAAAATACAAGCTGAAACAGAGAATATTGAATACGTTGTATATCTACATTATATACAGTAATGTACAACAAGAGTAAACGTTAAAATCAAAATAAAATTGTTTCGAAAATTCACGGCAAAAAGTTATGCGGTGGCAATTGTCATCCAGCCGCAGGCACTGCACCGGTAGTAACATTGATGTTGTGCTAAATCAAAATATATTTCTGATTGTAAATTTTACTAGTATTTCATGAATTTATTATAAGATTAATCAAATACAATAGTAAATCTTTAAAATTTTGATTTTATTTGACAGAACATAAACCTAATTATTTCCTTTTGGTTACTGTGGGTTTTTCTTTCATTGTTTTTAAATTTATAGTGAAGCTTGTAGTGGTTTGTCCAAAATTGTTAAGGATCTTTGATGAAAAAAGTTTAAAACTGATTTTAAAAAAAGTTTTTTCTTTTGCTGAGAACCTACAAAGAAAAATTTCATTCCAATACTTTAAGGGAATAACTTATAAAGTTATTTCAAGATTTAAAGGTCACATCATTTCACTGAGATTTTATCTATATAATATCAACAGAATTGCGATTTTCGACTAAGATTCTCAAACTTTATTTCAAAATTTTAACATTTAATTTTCAAAACCAAATTAACAGATCTAATTTCACCCGAGTTCTATTGATATCTTAAATTGTCACTAAAATGTCACTTTAAAATAACATTTTAGTGACAATTTAAAATATCAATAGGATTCGGATGACATTTTTGGATTAGGTACAATGAAAATGCCAAATTGATAATTTTACGATTTTTATTTAATTTTTAAGCTAGCAATAATTGTTTAGAAGTTTCCCCGTGAATCTCTGGGAAAAAATTGCAGAAATAAAGTCATTTCGATTAATATTTAACAAAAAGGCTTCACTTTTTTCCGTGTACGTTAAAACGAACATTGGCTGTGTATATTACTCAGTGGAATACCTCACAATCTATATACATGTAATCGTATATACATGAGGGAAAATCGAAAAATGAAAAACTGCTAATTTTAGACGTCTTTATAAGATATGACAAAAGTCACCGTATAAAATAACAAGTAAAGCTGTCTTGCATATTAACGAAATACGACGACACATATATCAATATTTATCGCTGTCTATACTCTTAATTCTACATACACTGAGAATGACATTTAATAAAGACCCAACAAAATAAAAAAAACTCTAAGTACAGACACATAACGTAGGTATCCGTATATATATTCGTATATGTACCTACATTTTCTTCTTTTTCGTGAGTGCGTCGAATTTAAATTTTAATTTTCATCGTACCGAAAGATTTGACTTTTCTTGAACGAATCTTGCGCTAGGGATTAAATGCGTCGGGATATATTTATAGACACAATTTTCTATACGGTAAATTATTGATGTGCGATCGCATTTGTGTATGACGGTATGTATATAGGTATATAGCGCGAGGTGTCATCATCGTCAAGAGCACACCCGAAAACACATTTAGTACTCTGAATAATCATAAATATATAAATAATTTAAATTTTCTGAAAAGAAAGTGCAAGCCGATAATAATTCGTTTTGTATGTCCTCGTCGAATAATTTATGGCCGTTCACAAATTTAGAAATGTCAAATGAACCCTATGCTCATAAATTTTCCGTTTTTAAATATGAACAATATTTTTTTTTGTCTGCATTTTTATTAGAGCTTGTTGTATATGTGCTCTTGTCTTATATGGCATATATGCCTTCTTTCAATTCATTTAACACGCACATATGTTGGCATTTTTTCCTCAAACGCTAATTAAGTGAAAATATTTTTATTTTCCTTCAATGTACAACATGGGCTATAAATCAATAAAATACCGCATTACTATGTAATATGAAAATATAAATATTTTTTATGTATATATATATATGTGTGTTGTATGTGTGTATTGATTTAATTTTTCCAAAAGCAATTATTGCTGATTATTGCACCAAAATACGCGGTATGTTATATAGGAGTACTTGCATATTTCAAGGTTTAGAATTTTATTATTTTCCTTGGCTCGAACTATTCGTGACTGATTTTCTTGAAACAAAAAATAGAATGGTGCTCATATTACCAGCACATTTAGTTTAATTTATATAAAATGAACCCCTTTGCTTCTCTTTAACTTGGCTCTACCGCTCCTGTTTCAGTTACTTTATATGTTTCTTCTTTATTTTTTTTTTTGCTAAATTATGTCGAACGGTATTATTTTTATCGCCAAAAATAATCTTTCCAAACTATTGCACATTTTGTTTTTCCAACCGTGTAAGTATACAGAAATAATTTTATTGCAATATTTTAACAATCAAATATACATATATATATATGCATACTTGGATATTATCGCCGCACTATATTTTGTTTGTACCTATACCGAAAACCTTAAGGTTTTTTTTTGTATGCCATGCCATTATATATAAACATTAGACTTTCAATATTTATGTGTTAGGGGTGCAAAAAAAATATTACACACAAACATTTTGCAGTCATCATAACTTTCAATCATTTGTCCAGAAAGAGTAAAAAACCTGGCGCAAAATGTATATAACCTCGCGAAAATACTTTTTGGATATTTTTCCTAATATATAAAACCAAAAAACTTGTTTATAATTGAACAAATAATTTGGGGGTGCCTATAATGTGTAGTAGTGATATGCTGTGAAGTTTTTTTTTTTATTTTGGTTAAATATGTTTTTAGAAAGGGCTGCCGCGCGATATAAGATAATTTAATATTGCAGAAAAACACCCGGCTGAACCAGGCAAAATGGAATGGAAAATCGGCCGTGCACCACCGCAGTTTATTTTTGAGCCAAACCAAAATGTAATGCAAAAAAAAACTCTGAAAAAATGCAGAGCAAAGAGATACCAAACATGCAATTGCAAATTAATAGATGAGTTTAAGCGATAATAATACTTTTCGTTTGTAACGTATATACCATATAGGGTAGATATGTTTATATATACCCTTAGAACGTATTTTTTTCCCAAATACAGACGTGTATACATTGTATGCCTACAATTAAATGATGTCTGGTTGCAATAAAATATTTTTAAATGCACTTTCGTGTGTTGCCAAAAATACTTTCTCTATATATAGCTAGATTTTATGTTTACTAATGTATAGATAGATATTTGGGTTGTAAATATTTTTGGGTTGAGAATGGGGTGGGATAAATTTGTTTTGTTTTTTGTTCATTGCATTTTCGGTGTGGCAATATAATACCTTTATTTGTGGGTAGATATAAGACAGTTTGGTATTTATCAGCAACAATAATTAACGGTAATTGCAATTGGTAAAAAGTTTTTAATTAAATAAATTTAAGGAAGTATGCAACGGTTTTGTTTCTAGTGCGGGTAAACTAGTGGTATTTCGCAGTTGAAAGAAAGGAGTTTTTGTTATTATTAATCAGCCATGTATTTACAGAGGATCCTAATCTATTAAAAACAATTTCAACTGATTTTTTTATTTTCAAAATTATTTTAAACTATCAACTATGAAATGTCCAGAATTCTGGTAAAATACCAAATGTAAGAATGAGGGAGACACATTTTCATCATATTTCTAGAACAAAAATCAAAGTTAAATACAATTTTCTCACACAAAATGACAGAAAAAAACACATTTAAAATCTTATTTGAATATTTTTTTTTATTATGCTTCAATGACTGACTATAAAAGGATATTCTGCGATTTGTTTACATTTGCTATAACTTCTTTTATAAACAATTCAAGTTTAAAGTCTTTTCAGTTTATATTTTTTCCAAAAAAGAAAATCAACATTACTTGTTTTTGTCTCAATCTACGACGCTTTTTATTTGTCACTACATTTGTTTTTATATAATTAAAAATATAATAACAGTTTTACAATCACTCAAAGTCTAAAACTAATGTTAGTCTCTAAATATAATAATAATCGAAAAAAAAACTATTAAATGCAATCCAATTTAGTGTTTCACGCATGATTGCACAAATAAATATAGTTCGGGATCACTTCTAAAGAAAACCGGATAAAAACACTAATTTACTGCTCTAAATATCAATAAATGACGCTTTGCATTCGAAATGGCCTCAATAGTAAATTGCATTTATAATTATTTCAGTTTAACTTCCGCATAAAATTAAACTTCAAACAGATTCTTAAGTTTTACGATATGTACCACAAATCAATAAAATGTATATACGAAAACCCAAAAAGTTGCTATATTCGTCAACTTATATATCAAAGCGGCATTTCTATCCAAAAATTCCATACTTTCTGGAAATTATACCAATTGCTCATAAAGCATATATATGTTATATATATCAAAATTATAGTTATAAAGACCAGCGATAATTTATATAATGTTATTTTATTCATATCTCCCACACTAATTCCGGTTATACAATTAGTAAACATTACTGAATTTTATAGGCAAATGCCCGGATATAGAATTTTATTTTGGGAAAAACATTCTCCGATAACCCGATATAGTACATAATGCTGTTAAAATATTTTTTTTATCAATTCCTAACTGTACAACAGTAAGAAAATGTACCAAAATTGCTAACTGAAAAATGTAGCTGATATTTCGTGGTTAGATTTCGGTTTAATTTCGATTATTAGTATATTATATAGAATGTCTCGTAGTAAACCATTTGCTGGATATAACAGCAAATATATTTGCATTCTATTTTTGCTTTTATGCAAATTATGGCGAGACATGTTTGGGTATGCATAAATGTGTATAGTATAAAACGCTTTACACATGGTTAGCTTTTTAATAGCTTTTTTGTAGTGTATGTATTCTTTTTGTTCCGTTCAATGTTCAATCCATATTGCGGGTTATAAATTAACATTATGGTGGAGCTATGAACTTTTATCGAGCTCAAGGATTATTTAAATAATTAATTTTAATATGGTTTGCCTTTTAACAATTTTCAAAACTTATAAAAGAAAACCATTAAAACAACGGTTCTTATTTTGTGTACTTTCGGTATCTTTACTCTTTTTTTAACTTAATACATAAATTTAAAAATGTCACTCATTTTCATGATAAGAAGTTAATTGGCACAATTTTCAGGATCTGTAATGGCATACCCCCTCGAAAAAGAAATATTGGCCGCAGTATCCTAAATTTTTGTGATATCTATATTTTCTGACACAACGATTACGATGATGATTTTTTCCTCTCATGCACGCACACAAAAATACACATATATACAATACATATTTTTAAATTTTTGCAATAATTATTATAATGTCTCCCCCATTTGTAATGAACAATTTATTTCCATGCATAAGATTCTTTTACTTATATATATATTATCTCTTAAATGCATTTTTTTGTGAATACATCATTCATTTGCAATATATATCCCTTTTTATCTTTTAATTTTTTTATATCGTTGTAGTACCGTCGTTGATATATGAGTTCGCAAAAGTTCTTAGAAAAATATATATTTTAATGTTTCGATATGCTTTAATGGGCATTTTTTATGCGCGCAGCATTAAAGCAATATTATGCGTCGCACATTACTTAGAAGAGTTGGATACATATATAGGGAAAAAAACTAATGTTTTTTGTCGTTGATGTTTCAGTTTAACGATTTTAACGCGTTCGATTTAAATGTTTCTATAATATGTACCGCATCTGCAACATGTGCGGTTTTTGTAAGTCGGTTGGTTTTTTTTCGTTATAGTATACAAATCGAATGCTGGATGGTTGTATTACATTTGGATGAAAACGATTGATCGCAGACGAATGAAAAAATTCTGAGAATAAAAAATAATCGAATCGTAGAACTAAATGCTAAATCAGAAGACTTTCAGACAACAAAATCGAAAAAATTTTCTGAAACTATTCCGAAGGTGCTAATAATTAGCAATTTGCTCCCGTTTCGCATGTGCAATTTAAAAATTAAATTATTACATTCTGAAGAAAGGCAAATAATTTAAGAAGTTCAACAAAAAAATTGAAAAATTAAAGTATGCAATTTGGAAAACTATAAATTAATTAACACTGTTTTATACATTAATCCATAAGTCTAATTTTAGAAAACTTAATTCTTGTGAAACTATGGAAAAAAAATATTGGCAAATTAAACCATTCAGAAAAATTCAAAAATTTCGAAAAATACAATAAAATCCGCTAAAATTTTTAAACAACTTGGACGTGTATGTATATATACATGATTCAATAAATATGATATATTAAAAAAAAATAAAACGATGAGAATTTTTAAAAATTTCCGAACTTGATAGGCTTGATGAACTGCTAAAGTTGAATCTGTATACAATTCAATAGTTCATATAAAACCCCTCGAGCTTTCCAAAACTACATACTTCTTTCGGTTTACATATTGGCTGTCACGACATTGTGTTTTTTTCCTATTTCACATTTTACACACAGTGAAAGACATGCTGTCATTGATGTGACTAATTTGCTACACACAACGGCGCATGATGGAGACAATTTTCTTTTGCGATCTGATGTGTGCGTGATTTGCTCTTTCTTTTCTACATCAACAAATGCAGCATATATACACGTTAAATATATACATATGTAGGTAATCTTAATATAATCTATATAGGCAAAATGTTGAAGATCAAATATTTCTATTAGTTTCGGTATTTTTCAATGATGAAATGAAAATCGTAAATTTTACAAAAGAATGAAAAGAGATGAAAAAAAAATGAACGCGCAGAGTACGTGTCGCGCGGTCATGCCATTTGGAAATTGTCTTCAATTTTTCTTCGTTTGTTTTCAATACACTTTAGAGTACGTATGTGTATATGTATGTACACAGCGATTTCTCGACAATGTTCATAGCTTATGCAACAGTCAGACACTTTTACTTAATATACTCATATTTATAGAATTAGATTTTGTATCCAGAGTTGGGAGTACTAGATAAAATGAATATCTATATTTAATTTAAATCTTTCTGCTATTAAAAGTGAATGAGCATAACATAATATTACTTAAAATACTTTAACTCATTTGAGTCCTTGAACTAAAAATGCTTTTATTAAAATATTATCAAAGTTAATATTTAAAAATGCTTCCGCTTAATTTTTAAGAAACTTCAAAATGTGTTTTCTTTTAAAACTAAATTGAGAAATTGAAATTACTTGTCTAACAAAAGTTCAACATACATAATTTTTAATTGTTTTAAACGATTTATTTTAGTAATTATAATTATAATAATTGCACATCTCTGGCTTGAGCTAAATAGTTTAAGTCGGATGGGTTATGTAGAAATAAATGGATTGAAAGTGTCTTGGCATTGGTTTTGAACTCTCGCGCGCTACGCGTCGTTCAATATAATTAGTTAATTGTCAAAGAAAATATTTACAAAAAGAAAAGAAAAAACACTTGAAAAAATATAATTAGTTGTTAACATCATAAACAGAATCCATCAATATACCAATTAATTGTCTGTCAATGAGTGAGATTTTCTTCGCGCATTCTTAATAGCAAAAATCGGATACGTCAAAAAGTCTTATGTTACAAAAATCTATATACCTACATACATGTCTATATAGATTATAGTATATAGTTTTCACCTATTTTTTCACCATCGTTAAAGATTTTCTTATTTTTTTTTTCAATTTTGGATGCATAGACCACAATATTTAGAAACCGATTAGACCAAATAGTTCTCATTTTCAAGCAAATTTGAAAATAAAAGTTTGGCATATTCCACATAAAGATTAATACAAATAAATCCATCCCACTTACAACATTATAAGTTGAAATGTCTTCGCGATATATTTGGCAGTATTACTTGAGTTAGTATATAAACGTAGTATTTCATATA